>VZUD01000024.1:41378916-41392125 GCA_013401065.1 Cepphus grylle | reverse complement strand
GTATTGTCCTGATCAGTGTGCCCTAGAGTTTATAAAATAAAGTGGGTGTCCTTGGAGTTATCTGAGGTGAATCACCTTATCCAAAGCTATGGTTTGGCATTTTGGATGAAGTACTTTCAACTGCTTTGGTGCATATTGTAAGCTGCATTTAACGATGCAATGGCTAAAATCAAGAATGAAAATCAAAGTAACGTTTGATTTTAATGCACTGTGTTGTTTTCCAGGCAGTTATAGATACTTCATGGTCTCTTCTAGACTGTGCCCCAATTTCTAAATCAAACAACCTCATCAACAAATACACTGATGGGCAGATTTTGGTATCCTCATTCATAACTCTTTGCTTTGCTGACAAATGCTATAAAAAAAATCGTGTCCTCTAATGGGTTGGTAAGATTTTGGCCCTCATTATTTACTGTGTTTTCCCTTGATTCTCTTTTGCTCATGCATGGACTCATACATACATTCCCATCCATCTTTCTTTCAATCTACTTTCTTATTTGCAATATGTCTCGTGGTGATCAGCTAGTGAACAGAACAGGTGGAGTTTTCCAGATGTCAAGTGGGTTTGTGCTGCTCAGAAAAACATTTAAAGGAAAAAAGACCTCACGTTGATTGCTTTGAACACTGGTGACTCCTTTTCATAAGAAAGCAAATTCAAAAATGGTTGCCTTTGGCAGGTAAACATACTGTTTTTTTGCTTCTGGCAAAACAGAGGGAAAAAACCTGTGCTGGTAAATTTTTTATAAGACAAAACATTCAAAGAGGAGAAAGTGGTTTTGATCAGTGACAGAGACTGCCTATAAAAACAGTCAGGTTCAGTCCAATATTTTAATTAAATGTATTTGTTTTATGGTAAAGAAGTTATGGAAATACATATGAACTGGGATTTTCCTTGGGTGCAGTATCTCTCAGATCTATTTCTCTTTCTCAGGTAAATGAAGAATTGTCATGCATTTGCCCCAGGCTTGAATTCGTCATTTTCATAGGCAAGTTGTATTTTTCCCCCCAGTGTGATCCTAGTAATGAACTTTTCCCCCCTAAAACAAACCAGAAATGCATTCATTTTATTTGCTTGTTTATTTGCTCCAAAGTCATTGAGTTGTGGGTGAATGATGCCTTTTTTTTTTTTTTGTGAACCTGCAGAAACCTGATTTTCTTTTTTTTTTTTTTTACCAGTTATGTATTCATTATGAAATGTTTTTTTCAGCCTCAGATAAAACACTGGACAGGGAAAGGAAAGGGAAAGGGGAAGGGGAAGGGGAAGGGGAAGGGAAGGGAAGGGAAGGGAAGGGAAGGGAAGGGAAGGGAAGGGAAGGGAAGGGAAGGGGAAAGCAAATCTGATGCAACTGAAGTATCATCCATAGAAATATGTTATTTTTACTGATTAGTCTTATAGAATTCATTCCCTGCCCCTCCGCTTGGTCCCATGGGAAAATAACTTGTGCCACTTTTAATCGGTCAGACATTGCTTCATCACCCCTTGCATAATTTTGCAGAGTGAGTGGAAAATGTGCCAAGTTCCATCCCCATCCACTTCTCTCTAATCCAGGAGGGAACTGATGGTCACAGAGAGCAAGAAGGAGCAAGTCAGATTTTTGCTGAAGACCTGCAAGGCCCTGTAGTCTAAAATCATCAGGGCTGGGTGTCCTGGGTGATTGCACAGGCTAATCTAAGAAACATGAGGCTTGGGGAAGGGTAATTTAAGATTTTATTATTATTATAGGCCTAGTGTTCTCTTTCTATGGAAAGTATCAGGGTAATCCATGATTTTTCTGTCATTGCAGCTGAAAGATGGTGATTGCTACAGTACTTGAGTGGGTGACACAGGAGACCGTAACGTGGTGAAATTCTGATATCAAGTGAACAAAAGTTCCTTTTCTTGGGTGAAATGTTATTTTGAAGAAAAACATATGGAAAAATGCACCTGCTGGTATAGAATCTGATTCTATCCTTTGAGTATATTCTTGAGAATCCCTGCTTGATCTTTACCAAATCATATAATGACATGTCTTAAGTCTATTCACTCTAAAGGTGCATAGTAGAACTCCGAGTGCTTTGAGAGATGTGATGTGGAATAATGAACTGCAGCAAGTGGCCAGGATCTCATGGTCATCCTACAAGAGTATCTTGACTTGACATTGCTGGGAAATGGTTCTTGAGCTGCATGGTCCACTGGTTTGCTCTGAGGGGACAATTCTGTTCATACATAGTCTGCTGGCTGTCTACTAAAATAATATTTTATGACCCAGAGTGAATATGGGGCTTATGATTCTTGTCATTTCAGATGTACATAGTATCTAAATTGATTAGAAATTAAAAAATGAGAATGAGAGAGAATCTTTTTCCTACTGAAGAAGGATTTGGTCTAATTTTGGTGAAAAACAATAGAGCAGCATTATATTGGCCAGGTGATGAGCCAGAACTCCATGATTTTTCTATTATTTTCTGGTTTTGTTTAGCTGTGCTGAATATTAGGAAACTGGAGACTGACAAAAAGTAAATTTGAGATGACTACTGCAACAACATGTAACTATTCATGGAGAAAAATCACAAGATTCTTCTCTTTCTTTTTTCTTTTTTCTTCCTTTTCTTTTCCCCCAATAGTGTAAAAATACATATGAGTGTTGCCATTTTAACCTTCAGAAACTCCAGCAGGTGATGACAGCTTTCAGCAGTCTACGCAGCTCCAAGATAAATGTTCTATTACAGCAAGCAAAAAAAAAAAGAAAAAAAAAAAATTGAACTGCTTGAGTGCGCAGGCGGAAACAATATCACTTCCTGGCAGGAGAAGATAATCCACTTAGGTCTCAATGTGCAACCTTTGAGGTCAGTAAAAAGCATGCAGATGAATTCAGTGGGTGTAGGAGCATTTCCCTTGCAAGCATGGTGTATGAAGTGGGGCGTCAATACTGCTTCTGTGCTGAGTTTCACATTTGTGCATCTCAGCCAGGTTGAGGGGAGTGTACATTGGTGTACAAATCTTACTTACATCCAGACAGTGAAACATTGGCTCCAGCAACGTGCTGACAAATGGTTTCAGGAGCCTGGCCATTGTGCCTGGCCAATGGATAAATCAACCGACAAGGATTACCAGCTGTAAGGAGGAGGGGCAAGTGTTACCTACTCGAGAGAGGAGCCTTTGTGCTTGAGATGGTGCAGGTAGGAAGAGGAATCATCTGCTACCTTAAGAAAGGACACAGACTAAAGAAGGAAGTCTGTCCCTGGGACAGCAGCTATCAGTGGGAGTAGTGAAGTTTGTTCAGAGTAGTTTTAACACCCACCTGGGGAACCGACTCTGATTTTAACCAATGTTGATGAGCAGATAGAGTCAACTCCAACAAACTTCACAGCTTTTAAGAAAGGTTGGTACAAGAACTTCATAAGCAATCAGATTTAAAGGTTTAAGAAAATATGTGTTTTTGGTAAAAACTGGCGTTGCTTTCAGAATAAAAGTTTAAAAAGCATTTTTCAGGAATTAACCTTGTCTCCAACTTTAGGGTAAAGGATGTAGTAGGATGTAGGTTGTAGGAATCTACCTGCTTCCAGGTTTTCCCACTCTCCTCTAACCAATGTGGCAGCACTGACTTTGTTAGAGGCACAGTGCTGGAGGTAAGGGGCTCTCCCTGCCCATTTCATGTTACTAATGGCAACAGAGCTTTGTCAAATGAAAATATTATCTTTAGCCAGAGCTTTCAACCTTCTCCTGTTACAACTCTCTTTGCTGACTTGCACCAAACAACTGTTACCCCGTGGGCCTGAAACGTGCTCTGTAATGGTCCTCAGTGATGTTGCCATATGAAAAAAGAACAACAGTGCTAACAAGGGGGAGATATTTCACCTAACTTTTGATGGAAAGGATCCATTCATAGGTACTAGAAGAAATAGGTGACTTTATATTCATTTGTTCATTCTATCTGCTTTTAGAATCCTAGAATCAGAATCACAGAATGGTTTAGGTTGAAAAGGGCCTTTAAATATCGTCCATGGGCAGAGACTTCTTTTACTAGATTAAGTTGCTCAAAGCCCCATCCAAACGGACTTGAACACTTCCAAGGATGGGGCATCCACAACTTCTCTGTGCAACCTGTTCCAGTGTCTCACGGCCCTCATCATAAAAAATGTCTTCCTTATATGCAATCTAAACCTACTCCTTTAGTTTAAAACTGCTGCCCCTTGTCCTGTGACTACAGGCATTGGTAAAAATCCTATCTCCATCTTTCTTGTAAGTGACCTTTAAGTATTGAAAGGCCACAATAATGTGTCCTTTTCTTCTCCAGGCTAAACTCCAACTCTCTCAGTCTTTCTTCACAGAAGAGGTATTCCAGCACTCTGAATATTTTTGTGGTCCTCCTTTGGACCTGCTCTAACAGGTCCATTCCTTTCCTGTGCTGAGGGCCCAAGAGCTGGACGCAGTGCTCCAGGTGGGGTCTCACCAGAGTGGAGAAGAAGGAAGAATCATCTCCCTTGACCTGCTGGCCATGCTTCTTTTGATGCAGCACAGAATACTTTGGGGAAGAAACGCCTAATAGTCTCTGTTGGCTGTGATTCTGGACTACAAGCTCAGGTGGAAACTTTAATACTAGCTTAGAAGAATCACACTCTGCTTGTGGTGTACATTCTAAATAAATCCCATCATTTATCACTGTTTCTATTATTTCAGTACTTGTGGGACCCAACGGAAATGCAAGTCTTATTTTAAGCCCTCTCCTATCTTTCTGTGCACGTACACATACCAACGTGCATATGTTAAAAGCAGTCTGTGACACAAAGGTTTTACCTTCTAAATAGAGGTGGATGAAACGCACACAGTACTATGATCCCCATTTCACAGAGGTGGAAATGAGACACAGGCAGATTTAGGGACTTGCCCAAGGCAAAACAGGAAACACGTAGCATGACCAGGAATCAAACCCACATCTCTTCTGTGCTTTGGCTAGACGACTAGTGTTCCTCTCAGTACAGAGCACAAATAAGATGGGAAGTGGCACTTTGAAGCACTTTTCTCAAGATAACGTCACTGTTATTGTTATAATTTAGCAATAGATGTTATCAATATAAAAGTAAAGCCGGTTGCAATTTGACTTTATCCTTTGTAATGACTCACTTCTTCCATACTGCCCACAAGAAGTGAACTAATAACTAGTTATTCCCCCTGGATTTCTCAGTATGAATTGTCTCTGTGTTACTTGCTTTTTAGCTACAAGACAGCTTTCCAAGCCACTCCAGCAGAGTCATGTGGTCATACCAAACCCCCCATTAGACCTCTTGGTGACCTTCTGATGGAAAGGAGGTTGCAGACACACATCCAACTGCAGCATGGCATTCCTTGGTGGTCCATAACTCTGACAAGAGACTCTCTGCATTTAAAACTGATATACTGCTGATGTACAGAAAACACATTGGGTTCTTTAAGTATTATTGCTTTTAGTGGACTTGAGCTTGCACAGATGAGTTGACTTGCAAGCATTGTATCTGCACTGTCTTCTGCTGGAGTAAGATCTAAGAAGCAGTGTGGGGCCGTAGGACTTTGTATCAAGCCCTGTGCAAACACCTCAGTTTAGACAGAGCCATTACAGCCTGACCCCCACAATCACAATCCGTACTCTCATTTCGTCAACCAAAGTCCCGTAGGCTGCCAGGCTGGCAAATGTTGCTTACCTCCCATCCTCTAAGAGCATGGTGAACTGCAACATGGCATTGAAAAGGCAATGAACTAGGAGCGGTGAGAAAGTAGAGATACTGGCCAATAACATCTTTAGGAGGCCAATAAACCCTGTTAGGTTGTCTCAAGACTATAAAATTGGAAAGGTACCCTGCAAAGTTCTCTATCATGCACCTCAATTTATGTATATAAATAGCTTTAGAGGTGCAATATTTCAGTGGGATAGCTTTGTTTTCCTTACTTCAGAATACAGGCTTCAACATTCTCTGATTCTCCAGACCAGTACCTTTTCTTAGTGATCAGAAGAGACCACTTCACGATTGTTATGGGTTTTCCTAAATGAAAGTGTCCAGGGGTGTGTTCAACTCACATCTCACCATGTTTGGATCAGACAGGGTAATGGCAGGAAAACTGTCAGAAAAGTCACTACAGGTCACAGAAAACACATTACTGCACTGAAGTCTTCTGAGCATGTATCCATGAAGCTCCAGAAAACCCCGTAGTTATTATTGAGTCAGTTCCAGTCTACCAAGCCTAGCCTACTTTTTTCCAACAGAATAGTGAATGGAGGCACTTCTTCTGGAGCATTAGATATGCAAGCCTCTAAATATTAAGGAGAAGGAAGATGTCTAAGATATGCCATATGAATGTTTCCCATGAGGTTTGGGGAGCAGATCTATGTCAGGTTGAGATTGCAACTCATTGCAACTAATAGGACTTGTCACTGAATCCACTAATTCCATATTTTTAAAAGCAATGTTCCAATCTAGTTTGGGTTTTGGTTTGGATTTGTTTTTTTGGGTTTTTGTTTGTTTGTTTGTTTGTTTGTTTGTTTTCCATGTAGCCAGTTCTTTTACACAGAGTAAGCATTTAAGTATTGTTCTGAAATGGGCAGTTGCTGCTCTGAATGAGGATCTCAGTGCTTTGATAAAATACTTACAATGATATCAGGTAACTAAATAGTGTGTGTGGTGCTTTTGCAGTTGGGCAATCTGGCATTTAGAATATACTTCATTCAGCATGCACGCCACATATAGCCACTTTCAAAGAAATGGTTGCTCTTGGTTAACTAACAGCTTTGCAAAATGTCCAAAGCAATGTTTGATTCCGGGATTTGGTGTGGTTTTTTCCGTGTAGCCTGTCTATATTTACATACATTTTTTTTTCCAGAATTTTTAAAGCTCATTTCTGAAAGTGCAACATTTTGCAGATTATCTCAGAGTCACTGAAGATTTGTTGTGTTTTTTTCCCAGAGACTGGTAAAATCACACTGGCTCCAGAGGTTCAACTTTCTGCCCCTGCTAAGGGAGGTCATCAGTAGCGTGGAGTCAGCTTTGGATATCTCCCAATCAGAAACAAATAAAAGTTAGCCCACTGGGACTTTAGCTAGGCTGTATCTGCCCTTCCAATGAACAGTTAAGCTTTGTAGTGTGCCTGCTTGAGAAACAGCTGTTTGTCTAACCTCTGAACTGCTCAATACATTAATCTGAAGCATAATTTAGCTCTGTCTGAGCTTCTGAACATGGCACCAATAACTGGCTAGCATAGATTTACCAGCCTTAAAAATAATCATTTTTGAGGTTTGTTTAAAAAATAGTTCTCCTCCTGTCTTAGATTAATTAGAAGTGATAATCTTTGGCAAGAACATAGCCAACAGAGAGTACAGTTCATAGGGTTCTGAGCAAGATGCTCCCCCTCGAAACCTTCATGTTACAGTTTGTTCCTGGTGCTTGTGAGTCAGCCATAGAGCCAGACCCTGTTTTTTGTTGGCCTTCTGTTTGGGGAGTGTGGTTCAGCTCTGCATCACCATGTTGTCCCTCTGCCAGCTAAGAACAAAGATCCAGTCAGAAGGATGGGAAAATACAGAACTATTTCAAATGAGGAGGAGCCAAGCCTTGATCAGATCTGGATATCCTCAAGCTTCAAAGTTAGCAGGCTCCTGGATTTGGTGTGGGCTCACCTCTGTTTCTGAAGCTAGATTTAAAATCAGTGAGAGTCAGTGGGAGTCTTTCCATTGATCCCTGTGAGAAACAAGGTCTTAAAGATGGAAGAAATAGAGAAAAATAAGGAAGAAAATGGATGTTTGTGAAAAATTGTAAGTGACATGCTTTTGGCTGTTGAAATGCTGAGTGATGCAAGATCCAATATTCTTCTCTCACTCACAGACACTCCGTTCTTGCTTCACTTTATGAGTGTATGTACAGATTGCCCCAGAGAAAGATGGCAGAAAAATGGATCACCCTTCTAAGAATTTGGCTTCCGAGAGCTGTTGTTATGTATCTCTGTATCTAGGTCATTAAATATCTGTTTTGATTCAGCACTGAAATGTTGCAGTAACTTGCACTCATTAGGATTTCACTGCTGCACCATCAGGAGAGATGGGGTCTCCAGGTTGAGGTGGTTTTCAGTGAAGCAAAACAAGCACATTTATTGTCCCTCTCTACATAACATGCATAGGACTATTTTGCAAGATGAACTGCTTCTTGTAGATAGTTACAAAAGAATCATTTGATGCCATGTTACCGCATAGATGTTGCATCTGCTCAAGAAAAAAGGCATGTGGGAATTATGAAACAAAACATTAAGTATTATGGTATTGTGAGGTTTTGATGCTAATGTTGATGACTTTCAACAAATTATCAACTCCATGGAGTACAACAGAAGCTTAGAAAGCTTTTCCTCCTGTCGACTCATGCATGTAGACAACTTTTGTTCAGTCTAATTCCTCCTCTGTGTTTTCTTTTTTTCTAAAGCTCTGACTCCAGCAGTCAAGGCGTTATGAGTGATCATTCAATTTTCCTTAAAAATTAATGCAAACAGAGCTGTCATACTTCTGCGGTTACAGAGAAGTCTTAAAAATTTAGCTTCTGTCCATGCATACACTTGGGGCAATGCAAAAGCCTGAAAAGAGATGAAATGTCATGATGATGTTGTTGTATTATCATCATTGCAGAAAGTAAGGCATTTGCAGCTCAGGGAGCATAAGAGTTAATAGGCAATGACAGAGCTCTGGGAACTGGGCAAGTTGTGGACTGCATTATGAACACAATTCCTTTTGCAAGGAGTTTGGAGTATAAAAAAGGTAGAAGAAGATGGACACAGACAAGCCAACAAGGAATATGAGGATATTACTCTTTTTTTTTTTTTTTTTTACCAGATTACTGATTTACTGACAGAAAAGACCTGAATCTTAATGAGGGATTTAATCAGAGAAGGAAGTAATTTTTCAGCTGGAACCCTTTCGGTGAAAATGTAGGTTTGACAACATCTATTTTCCTGTGAATATCTGTCAGATATTCATAAATTATGCATTAACCAAGGCTGAAAATATCTTGAAAAAATTAAAAAAAAATTATTGTAACTTTTTATAATTAACTACCATTAATTTTTATCTAAGATTGTTTAAAAAATATATTTAAACAATTAGAAATCACTTTAAAGCTCAGCAAAACATTTGATCTTAATCAATGTTAGGCCAAGATATTTATATTTTCAGTTCCTGCTTTGTCAAAATGTCCCTACACTTATGGTCTTGCTCAACTTGATGATGATGATAATGAAGATTGTGAAGACTTAACAGCAAAGCATAAAATTTCCCATTTTCCCAGCAAGTTTACACTTGAATGAGGGGAAAATATTGTTTGAGAAGGCAAATGGTGCAGGTAAAAAGTGGTGACTGAAGAGGCTCAGAGGTAAAGGCAGAGAGGACATTAAGCACATCTGTTGTGATAGGACAAGGGGTAATGGTTTTAAACTAAAAGAGGGTAGATTTAGACTAGATACAAGGAAGAAAATGTTTATACTGAGGGTGGTGAGACACTGGCCCAGCTTGCCCAGAGAGGTGGTAGATGCCCCATCCCCGGAAACCTTCAGGGTCAGGTTGGATGAGGTTTTGAGTAACCTGCTCTAGTTGAAGATGTCCATGCCCGTGGCAGGGGTGTTGGACTAGATGTCCTTTAAAGGTCCCTTCCAACACAAACCGCTCCATGATTCCATTATCCCCTTTTTACACAGTCCAGTTTTCACTCTGCACGAGGCAGCCGGAGGTCACGAGGAAGGCAGGCAGGGACAGAGAACTGAAGAAGCCCCACTTTTACCCCGGGCTCGCTGCAGTTGTGTCTCATTACCTGTCATGCTAGTTTTTGTTTTCTGGACGATGCTAAGGCAGGAGACAAACTCACCTGTGTGCTGCTGCACAGCATGCAGTGAAATGCAGGGCTAATTCCCTCCCCTGAAGCCTTCCAGCCGCTTTTGGGGAAGAACAGGGGCTCCCCTGTACATCTTTGTGGGATGGGGATGACCCCAACTCCTGAAGCCAGCCAATCTCCAAGGATGAGATTCTCAGCTATGACGGTTGACCGGGTGGTGAGGGGAGGGGTTAAATACCTGGAGAGAGAAGACGCTTCTCTCTGAAATTTCCGAGGACACGCTGCCACACTGCACAGTGTCTGACACCCCCAGTGCTGGGGGGGGGAGGCAGCGTCAGGCTGTCACCGGCGCTGTTGCGGCACCCACACCTATTGAGCCTGACAGAGCTGTTTAGCCAAAGTGCATCACATTCCCTGCTGCCCTCATTTTGCTTAATCTGCATTCTTGCAGCTCAGTAATCCTCATGGGAGACTTCCTATAAATAGTGCTTTGGCAATTAAACCCGCTTTCCTTGCAAAATAAGCTTTAATTGCTATTGGCAGGTAGCTTGCAGAAGTATCTCCTATGGAGGAACCAGAGGATGAAACACATTTCAAATAATGAGGGTTTATCTTTGTGAAGAAAGGAAAGTTTATCTTAAATGCTAATGCTATTATCTAATCGAGCATCTAATGTTTTTCTATGCAGCTTGCCCCTCTGAGAGCATCATGGAGCAGAAATGTGGGCTGTAAAAATCCTGCTGTGCTCATAGAAATGTCTCTTGCACATTTTCAGGGAAACCAGGTCAAAGATTACACCTCTGCAGCATTTTTTTTTGGTGAAAGACGTTCATTATTTTTAATGCATTTTACTCAGATTTCAATCAGCGTGATATTTAAAGAAAACAACAAAACACAACAAAATATTGACCCTCTGCCCTCAGAAAACAGGTGAATATACATCCAGGTCAAATCCACTGGCCAGCTCTGTTGTGCAGAGGAGCTGGGGTCTTTTATTTCAGAAGCAGATTTATCTGTTCTGCTTCTTGTTTCAGGAGCGCTTCACACTCAAAAATGACACCTGGAAATCTGAACAGGCACGGTGGAGCCTATCATAAAGGGAAAGGGGGATTTGGACTATTTGGAATTAAATCCTGAGATTATTCTTACATGAACCTGTAAGAATGATATCAGTATGCATGTAGGTGTATATAAACCAGATGCTGCTCCTGCCTTCTTGCATGCTGAGTGTGCTTTGCTTCAAATCAATGTTCTTACAGGCTTCTAGGGGAGCAGGAGCAATCCAGTTAGAGACAGAAAACCAAGGGTTTTAAAACCAAAATATGGCATCTGATTACGTGAGGTTTAAATAAAACCACAGATGATACAGTCCTGTTTTAAGATTAAAAGGCACAGCATCATACCTGGCTCCCAATGTGGGTCAAATCCTTTAAAATGGTGAAGCTCTTCTGTATGACTAAGTTCTACCAGGGCCTAAAGTCACATCAGACCAGTGCAAATGAATGTGTGATACATTTCTGAAAAGACTTGGCATGTAGAAGGCGACATTCTGTAAAAACTTCATTCTGTACACTGTTGGTCAAAATCTCCTGTAAAATTCGTTTAAATGACACATACACACACGTTTTTTTGCTCACTTTTTATAAATATTCAAAATATGAGTTCTCCTGCTGGGCATGTTTTCAGCAAGTGGTGGTCAGGTCTGGGGCTGAGGCTGAGTTTTGAATTTGTATTTGTACTGAGTGAATGCATGCCCTGAGCTCAGTCCTGCTGGGGAACACATGTACCAGTAGGACACAGCATGGTGGCACTGAACTATGCCAACCTTCCGCTGGAGACTGCCTCAGCAAACTGCTAAAGGCCAAAAGCAACCAACAGTTATACTTGAAAGAATGCTATTGAATAAAAGTTCTCAAAGAATTCACAGCTCAATTTTTCAGGGAATCAAATGGACAAAATTTTTATGGACCCTACGTGTAACTTCAAAGTCTGGCCAGGGACATGTGTGTCGTCACACTTTGCCCTTTTGACTTTTAAACAAAGCCCTGGACCATGACACCTCTTGTAAAGCTTCGTCCCAGCCTAAACCCTCTGTATTACCTCATTATCTCAATCTTCTCCTCAAATGCCAACCTAATCTTCGGCCTGTTCACCTTCTGCAAGATGGTTCTGGTTCACCCCATAAAACTGATATCGTGGTGTTTCATTTCCTAGTTGACCCACTGATCTCTCTGCCCCTGAGCCTATAACCCTCTCTATCCCTGTGCATATGGCCACATCTTATCTGGTTAACTCAGCTGTTGTGTAGAAGCACACACATAGCAGAGACAGAGAGAGATGACAGTTTGGCGTTGGGTGAAGAGCAGAAAGAGGGTGAGAGCCAGCAGAGTTTCTCCAGCTTTTGTGAGGGTGATGGAGAAGGAAAAAAGGGTGTTCCCCTGCAGTCTGGCTCCATTGCCTGGGCACCTCCTACTCCCATTGCCACCACTTACTGCAGCAAAGCAAGTCTCACTGAGCTGGTCTAACCCCCAGAAAGCTGCCTTCCACTCTGCAGCTCACTAATTCAGTGCCAATTGCGTTGGCAGCCCAATTCACAGCTCTTATTCTGATCTCATATATAACTTCTGGAAGCCTAAAGGTCACGTGCAGCAGTTATTGACAAAGGCACATACTTCGTACTTCTGAAGGTTTGATTTTTTCTTTGACATGTTGCTTACGTTGAGCACACTCTCTGCACTTTAGCATCAAGACAAAGACACCAAGGATATAATCACTGGGTTAAAACCTTACATGGAACTCCAGATAGTTTTCCCCATTACTCATCCTTCAAAAATTGTGGAGCTGTGATGCTAGGCATTGCAACTGTTAACTCTCAGATTGCTCGCCACCACAGCGTCAGACACAGCCCTGAATTCTGAATCATGCAGCAGATCTATCCATCCCATACAGGGTAAAGATAGTACTTAAAACCCCTTTGTGTGGATTCAACACTTTGACTCAGAGCTACAAGGATCCTATTTTAGAAATGTTCTTAAGACATATGTTTATGTCTTTTCTTAAAAAAAAAAATAAAATTACAAAGTGCAATTTGAGGAAGAGTAATGTCAATCCTTTTCTTACACCAGACTTCTTTAAATACATGGAAAATGAAAACCCCGCTTCAAGCCCTGCATCTTCCTGAGTGAAATCAAAGAGTCATCATCCACTTCCTAGGAGGTCTCCTGAATCTCCTTACCATGGCACTACTCTGGAGGCCTTTTAAAGAGACCGAGAAGAGCTTTCATCATTAACATTAAACATCCCAAGAAACAGGCTAAGATCTTGTGCTCCTTCTTAGCTCTCTTTCTGGCTCAATAAATCTGGCACTTCACAGAATCACAGAATCTTCAGAGTTGGAAG
>VZUD01000024.1:41335550-41375406 GCA_013401065.1 Cepphus grylle | reverse complement strand
AGGTCCTCCACATCTTCCTGCACTGTAGACACCAACCCACTTCCATCTTCTCATGTTCAAGGTGAGATTTGTGGCCAGCTTGACAAGCCACCTAAAAACTGTTGTGGGATGGGTTCTTTTCTTTCTTTATTTGCTTTGATTGAGTTTTAGCAAGTTCAGTTTCCCAGTCCTGTTGTCCATGCATCTGTGTGATAAAGCAGGAAACACTCTTCTTCTGCACAAATATAGTAGCACTTTTTAAATATTGTGAGAGTCCAAGGGGACTGTAGCCGGGGATGTGCCACATGGTAACCCCTGTCCTCTAAGACCATTTAACAGAAGCTGGTGAGGAGTGAGATGAGTGAGAAAATTGCTAAATGAGGAAAAGTGTTTCTGAAGCAATACAATTACTTAATGTAATGACCAATCTCTGCCCTTTCATTGCTTCACGCCCTTTAGCGCTTTTGGTGGTCAAGCTGTTTTGCAATGGGTTTATCTTTCCCATTTCATAAATGAGGAAAGAGACGCACAGGGGAGCAATTTGCTGGAGGAGGTACAACGAGTCCCTGGCAGAGCACAGGGAACCACCAGGATGTGAAATACCCATGAAAAACAAAATCCTAGGTGAGAGGAAAGGCTTTAAGACAGTTTTGCAGCCTCCATATCCAATACTGGAGAAACCCCAGCATGACTGCTCGACACACCTGCCTCTATATGCTGATCTATAGTAGTGTCTCATTAGTGTCCCATCCAGTCTCAAACAACAATCCTCTCTACTGTGCCACTCAGGGGTACCTTTGCAAGACATGTCATGGTCGCAGTGACTGTGGCACCTGCGTCCTCCCATACTTGGCTAGGAAGAATTTCTCACCTTTTCGGGAACCCATCATTTTCCCCGTTGTACAAAGCTGCAGGAGAAGGCAAGCGGACCTGTGACTGTTTTACAGGCAGTGCAGGAAAGCAAGGCTGCTCTGACTATGTAAGAGCATCAGCAATCCCCACATGCTTTGGTTTAGTTTAAGTAAAACATGCAATAAAGGAAAAAGACTGAGGAAATCTGTGCAAGTGAGTGAAATTAGCTTTTTCCTAAAATGGAGAATCAGAATGTTTCACGAAATTAATGGAAAGAGGATCTTAGAAAGAATAAAGAGGGGCCTGGATAAATTAAAGATTTTATCTGAAACCAAACTGGAGTAATTGACTAAATTAACTTGTCTTAAAGAGACATGTACTGAGACATTGCAAAATAAAGAAAAGATAAAAGGAAATTAGAGAGTGTAATATGCCATATAAACAGCACTAGGAAAAAACTGAAGGGAAAAGTAAGAATGCTACTGTCAAAGTGGAAGAAGAAAGGCTTTACATGCATGTAAGTGACTAAATGTAGCATTTTAGTTTTCAACAACAAATACAAAAATCTTCCTGCTGGTTCCCAATAGAAACAAATCAGTATTCAAACGACGTATCTCAGGGAGCAGTCTACAAACAAGTACACCTCATAGTCATTTCTGCCTTACTTTATTTATTAAATTAAAATTTCAAGAAATGATGGGAAGGCCCTGAGCAGAGATCATAATTTGATTTTTTTTCTATTGATTGTAGAATCAGCCAAGACAAACTTCATAATACATATATTTTAATTTGGGCAGTATCTAAAATGAATCATGGGCAATATTGTTTTGATCAATACAATGATATCAAAAACAAATTTTAAGTTTTTTCAAGACATTTTTCATATGCTAAGGCAGCTAGCACAAACCTGCTAAAGCAGTAGAAACCCTTCAATGTAGTATGTTAACACAACACATATTCAGTGCCCTCAGTTTAGAAAATATCAAGGAATAATGTTAATGATGTAAAAACCCTGCATAAACCAAGCAAAGCTTTTTGCACAACTCCCTCTTAATTCCTGATCAGAATATTAAATTAAGATTGCATTAAGGAATGGAGAAAAAGTGATTTTGTTAATCTTGCAGACCTCCCTTCAAAGCTCTTTTCCTTTTTCTTCTATATATCCTAGCTTGCTTATTATTATTACTATTTAATATCATAGTTGCAATTAGTGGCCCCAATCAGAGATTGTATTAAAAAAGCTTGGATTAAAAGCTTTATGTAGGTATATACACACATGTATACACATATACGCACATACAGATATGCCTAAAGACTTCCCTGTGACGCAGTGGGTTAATAGCGATGAGCAGTTGGGAGGGAATGAGCATTTCAGCAACAAAGAAGGATAGTTTTTCAGAGCCTAACTTCATAACACAAGGAGACGCTTTAATAAGTTTAAGGGGGATTTTTTAAATTCTAAATAATAACACAGTTTATCTAGAGGGTGAAGAAGCACCTTTAGTTTGTGATGGGATCTAAAATAAAAAAGATTAAAATAAACCTTCTACTGCTGCTGTTCGTGTCAGCTGGTGTCACTTCACAGAAATAACCTCTTGCACAGAAAATACACTGCCCATTTTAATATTTTTTTTGTTGATTATATGGGAATCATGTTCATCAACTTAATTAATAGGCAGATAATAATGCTCTGCTGTGATTTAACTAGCCATTTTTGTTCCCAAGTACTAAATCTATGGTTGTTGCTGGGGAAACGCACACCATCCATTTTATTGGGTTTCCTACATATCTTGCTGCAAGGAAGCCAGCTCTGTGATAGATCTGCAGCAACAAGGCTGCACAGCTCTTTAGGGCAGGAAAAAAAAAAAAAAAAATCAAACTGAGGTCAGGAAAAGAATAAAGCAAGATTTTTCTCTTTGAGGATGGGTAACTAAATGCCACTCTACTGGGAGGAGGCCTACAAGATGTTCACTTGAAAGTTTATGATTTCTATATTTTGCCAGGGTCATGAAGGGAAGGTGTCCTGCAGGGCTGTCTGGTCTTCATGGCAAGGAGGGCGTTTTCAGTAAGAACCTCCTCTCCGGACAGGGTGGCTGGAGTGCAGGGTCCAGACAGTGCCCTGCTAAGAAACTGTCTCGGAGAAGTGCTCAGCATAGGTCACCTCATCCAAATCAGTACCAAGGACTATGCTACTCCCTAGCACCATGGAAATGCAACCACAGGGCTGTTCCTCAGTATTTTCACAGCCTGTGGATCCTCCCGCACAAAATTTGGCTTCTGTGGTCACATATAGGGCATGGTTTCCTCCTGTGGAAGCAGTAACATTTTTTTCTTGAAAGAGCATGGGAATTTAAGCAGTGTGTTGTAATCTATCTGAGCCGAAGGTTAACCAGGCGTTGAGGCTGAGAGGGGTCCTGTTGGAAATGCTGCCTTATTTGCAGCACTGTGGGAGGACCATCACACCTTGTTGGACAGGTGTCCCTTCTTGGACAAGTGCGTGTCTCCAGTTCCTTGGGGGAGTTACTGATCCCTCGTGTGTGCAAACGAACAAAGCTCTGCAGTCTGTTTCAACAGGATGAGCTGTGGACTGATGATATTTTGTGGCTCAGCAACCCTATAGGCTACCATACCGCCATGCTGTGTGGTATGTGACTTATCCAAATCCTAGCTCCAGAAAGGAGCAAAGTGCTAAGGTTTTTGTATCCTTCACTATCCAAGAAGTTGAGGCCAAGGCAGGAGAAGTGGTTGGCAGGGTGCATCTCTGCAGCAGGGCTGGTGCAAGACAGAAGCAAAAAAGACTCATGGTACTCTCCTCCCATGGCAAGGGATGAGGAGTAACACTGGAATCACAGTGCATTTTTATTCTGCATTTGATGGGGGCACACACTGTACCTTATACTCTCAGCCTTCTTTGTTAATCCTTGATTTGAATCCTGTCAAAATCAAAGCCCCAACAGCATTAACTTTTGTTAGTCCCAATGAGATTTCAGCAGATTCTTGCTAGTAATGACTGCAATTTGAGGCACCCATTCCCCCCCCACCACCCTTTTTAACCTGGTTTTCTAGGAAGCATGGGGGTGGGAAATCACTAATCAGGTTCTGTGCATATGTGTCTACCAGAGCGTGCCCCTCAAAATATTTTTAAGACAGAAGTTTAAGGTTTGCAATGAGAATACTCATGTTCCATCAAATTACCGAAAATCAGTAAGAGAAGACAGTGGATATTAGTCCTCTCTTTCAAGGGAAAAGATCATATTAATTAGAAATATAAGAATTAACAAGGGAAGGAGATCTTACATTAAAATGAAACCGGAAAAATATATATGCTCATAGACATACTCTTGTTCTGGCAAATTTCCAAAAGTCAGTAAGAGAAGATAGCGGATATTAGCCCTCCCATTCAAGGGGAAAGATCATATTAATTAGAAATCTAAGAATTAACACAGGAAGGAGATCTTACGTATAGATGAAACAGGAAAAGGGTACATGTTCATAGACACCAAAGCAGTCAAGATATCGGTGAGTAGTGAGGTAGCAAAGATGGGGAACTGAGGCAGGACTCTCCAAAGTATTTAAATGCCTCTATCAAATAAATGAATGGCATTCAAGCCAATGAGTGAGGTGCCGGCATCCTATTCAAGGCCCTGTGACAAGGGAGGGACGCAAACCTACGTTTCCCAAGCCCCCAGCCACCGCTCCCGTAACTGGATGAGCTTTCTTTGCTGCCTCTTTTCACAACATCACCATGACAACAGTGGCTGCTCTCTTTTTGGCTAGTGCTCAGTGTGCATATTGATGGTGATCAACAATGAGGTACTACCACGATGAGTAAATAGATTAGACCCATGTGTTACCCTGTGGTCAACACACACAATGAGCAGATCTGTAGCCTTCAGATCACTGTTGTTATTCCCTCTCCCGAGTCCTGCAGTGTCCTTTCTACTGACACATAAGCTAGTATTTGATGATAGTATTATTTACATTTTTAATTACATTGTGTGTACTGGGTATTTACTCTGAGCACAAGTGGCAAGCTGTTTGGGAGCTAGTGTTTCTGCAGTGCTGCTAATTAATTGATGATAAATAAGTAAATAAAGAGCCCAGCAAAAGCAGAAGGAAAGACTATAGCCTGCTGCTTTCCCTTCCAGAAAACTCTATCCTCCTTATTTTTTTTTTTTTTCCTTTTCTTTTTTTTCCCCCTGTTATCATTCACCTTTTAATTGAAACAAATTTGCCGTTTGGCTGCCAAAGCTTCTCCTGTAAGCAATGCATAGCACTGAAGGCTGGTCTAAATGCTTTTTTCTTTCCTTTCTTTGTTTCCTGCACTGGGATGACGGGTCCTTAGGTTAGTCTGAAATTCCTTACACATGCATCCCCCGATAAGTCAGGTCTGGGAAATCTTCCACACGTGCCATGAAGGGGAACCGTGGCAAACACAGGAAAGGAGCTGGGATCAAAACAGAGCAAGAAGAGTTCCCCTGCCTGATTTTTATTGAGAGTGAAAGAATATTTCACTCTCTTCTCCACAAGTAACCCTCACTTACACTGCACAGATAGGAAACAAAGTTTAATAAAGTGCAACCACAAGAGCTAGGCTTTCAAATGTTACACCTACGGCTGGGGCAGGTTTCCCAAGAATGCCTCATTGAGTAAATTCTGGCCACTTTCATTATGTGACTAAGTCTTTCTTCAGCCTATCAGCACGTACCTAAAGTCGTGTTCATTTGCTTAGCTCTTTTGCATTTAAAAATCTGGTCAAGATGAGACAAGCTATATATTATAACATACGTTTAAATATGACTTGGCCCAATGAGTGTTTTAAGAGGAGTGGATAGCTGGTTCATGTTCATTAACAGATGGAGTAATCCAGTAAAGGAAAGGCCAAATCTGGGAGCTGAATTATGTAGCAAATCTGAGCTTTGTAGAACTGTTGATGGTTTTATAACCACTTTGCCTAGATGGGAACAATTATACAAAGGGCAGGCCCAGGCAATAGAGAACATCCCAATGGGTGTTAGTAGAGCCTGTAGCCACACTGAAGAAATAATATAACCTCTAAAAATCTTAGACATGTAAAAGGACTGCTGAAAAAGGATGCAATTTTAGAAACATACCTAAAGAAGCTGCTGTGTAAATATACAGGTTAGATTCTGTGGAGGATCAAGACTAAAATGTGAAAAGGTCACAGCACTCCATCCCCAGGTTCTCACCTGCGTGACACATTTGGTGTGACTCAACAAGAAAGTGACTGCAGTTTCTTTCTGCTGTCTTCATGATAGGTACATCCAGTGTTCTGCAGAGCACAAAAGCCAAAACACATGAGTCTCCCCTTCATTATGTTCCTTTTAATTCATAAAACTCAATCCATTACAGGAACTTGGGCATGGCAATGTTGAGCAGTGTGGTGACCGATTTTCCTGTAACTGCCTGCAACTTGGAGTTCTAACTACCTACCAATAGGGGCAACAAAAGCCCTTATATTCAGCTAAAACCTACCTATTCTGTCAGAAAGAGATGGCTGACATAAAAGTTTATTTCCTACCTACTCCTGGGGCTTGCAAGACTCCCTGAACTGAAGCTGCACATCCCAGAACATTTCTGACTTAGACACCCAGATGTTTTCTTTTCAAAGCTAGGTCAAATAAATGCATCAATTCTTTCTTTGCAAAAAAAATTCAAAGTATAGTGTATTTATTGAAAAAGTGGGAAACTGAACTGAATCTCTTCTCTCCTTGGAACTCTTTTAACACATATTCAGCACCCTGTTGATAAGCATCCTAGGTTGTGAAGTGCCCACAATCTTTCCAGTTGAGGTTATTTTTTCACTCTACATGACTTTTCATCAATTCAGTTAAAGGAAAAGCACAGTTAAACACAGATCTATAGTTTAATGACAGGAGAGACTCAAGTTTCCCACCGCATTGGATACTTAATAGCAGGTATTGAAATATTTAGTGGCCTCCAGGCTAGAACCCAAACTCCCCCTCCCCTCATGCCAGGTGAGTGCCTTAACTAGGTTATGAAACAGTGCAGTGCCATATCAAGATCTCTTTATAGCCAAGATCCACACAGCAACATGTACCTTGGAGAGACACAGAACGGGGGAACTCCAGGAGTAGCTCATATACACACAGTTACTGCAGCTTCCCTGCTGCGCTTTGATGCACTTTTATTGTGGGCTTAAGGAATATTGAATTATTGCCTGCAAACTGGAATGGCTTCATCCAGGAAGTCTGAGATCACCCATGCCCCTAGAATACCTCCACCAATTTATCTTGCACTTTGCTTACAATCAATCGCAATGAATTAATGGCTCCTGGGACAGCGATGCGAGCTGTGAAGTGTGATTCTCTGCATCTTGCAAGAGAAGTGAACCCTCCTGAAAGGAGGAGTTGTGCTCCCTATAACTTCCTGGTTGGGATGTCTACCTGTTAAACGAGAGGTGTGGAGTGGGGGCAGAAGTTAATCTCGGTCCTTGGCAGTGGGGTACGCCCTGGCTGGGGAGTCCTTGCACAAAATGGGACTGCAGTATCTACTCCTAATTTGGCTGCTATGCTTCGTGCGACCGTGTTTTGAAAACACCTACCAGATGGACCCCTGTGAGCAAATAAGTACGAAAATACATAATTTGTATCTCCCTTTCTGGGTTAGGAATGACATGCAAGACAAGCTCCAGAGTTTTGCTAAGAGTGAGGTACTTCTGAGCACTTGTGGCTTCTGGAGAACATTATTACTAGGTAGCAGAAGCGACAGACAAACTGATAACTAGCTGCTGAAGTCCCTTATAAGTTTCTTGACAGAACTGTGCCAAAATACCTGCCGAGGAGCAAGGCTTCCAGAAGCAGTCACTGTAGGAGCAGACCCTTTCTGTCAAGAAGTAGCTGCAATAATCGGTCTGGAAGGACGTTGATGGGCCACCAACATTTTTCAATTTATCAAGCTATAAGAGAGAATAAATTGCTGGATTTCTATGTTCATTCCTGGGGCCCAGCTTTGAGATTTAGGTTATTAAATCAGATCCTAAGTTTTCATTTAAAGGAAAACAACAACAAGAACAACAACAAAAAAAAAACCACCCACACATTTAAAAAAAAAAAAAAAAGGCAGCAATACAAAGAGATGGAGTGACACTCCAATCACTGGAATGTAACCAAATGAAACCATGTGATCCTATGCAGGGAATATTTGCTGCTGTTTGCTCCTTAGTTAATTAATTATTGCTGGCAAGTTGTGCAGGGTGTGGGCCTGTTCTTGGCTGCTGCACTCTATGTTTGATGCTGAGGCCAGGGGAACTCCAGAGGGTATTGTAAAAATTCCTCGCCTTGGGAGTGAAATAGAGAAAAAAACCTCTGCATGCTCGCTGTTGTTGTTGTTGCTTCAAATCCTGTCCCCCATGGTAATTTTATGATGGTCCTTGAAGCTCGAAACCACCAAAGATGGAGGCTGTATGTTTCGGCCAGCTCAAAGATGTTAGGGAAAGGTTACAACGGTATAGCAGGAATATCTCTGTTGAGTTCAGGGGAAAAGGGGAAAGCTAGAACAGGAGTTAGGATGTCCATATGGAGGATAGCACATCTGGGCTTCATTCCCCTGATTTGTTGTAAAATGTCTTTATGACCTCAGCCAAATCACTTAGGGATGGGTTATTAAAGGGATTTAGGTACCTAAATCCACCATGACATTTTCAAAGTTGAAGCTCAGGCACTGCCTTGTCTTTCTCCTCCCCGCTGGTGCAAAAACTCCTGGGGATGGTTAAACATACCTTCCTGCTGGAGGCTGGGGGGGGTGAGAGAAGCTTTCCCCTGTTGCGTCCCTCCTAGTTGCTTTTTCTCATTTTCATGCAGTTCCCACTGATGCGGGACCATGAGTAAAACTGGATCAGGTAACTAATTTTGCGGAAAAACAAGCAGTCAAAATGTCACCACAAATGATAAAAAATGAAAAAAAGACTTTTTTTAGTCCAAATGGATAAAATGTTATTGTTCAGCATGTGACACCACTATCACATGACAGAAAAGAGCGAAGTTGAGTAGGGGCAAGGATTAAAAATATGGACAAGAAAGGTGGGATCAGCTTGTGGTCAACACAACCACTAACAGAAATAGCTTGCTTTACTTTTATTTTTGCAGGTTAATTTTTTGGGAAAAAGCTTAAGAGTTTTTCCAGAGCTGCTGCTAACAAGGTGGTTGAAAATGCATCTCAGGTCTTGTATGCTCCAAGAATGTATGGTCTGCCATTTAAGGTCTGCCAATTAATTTAACTTTTTACCAAGAAAGACTTGATATATGAAAAAATGGGGTAAATAAGTATCCCACAGTCACAAAATAGCTGAGGTAATTCATGATGTCTGAGTAATAGTTGAGTAATTTACAATAAAGTCACAGCAACCCCAATGAAGGCTGAAACCAATTTCTACCTTCTTGGATCAAAACTTTGGTTTTGTTTTATTTCCTATTCATCCCGCCCTTCAATATACATGATTGGGTTAAAATCGCACTTTTTTCTGATTTAAACTAATAACAAAACAGGATTAAGTAGTCTGAGGTGAGCTGTTTTTAAATCACAATAACTGTCCATACAGGCACAGTTCCATTAATTAGACATATGAATTTAATGTACTTAGTTCATGCAAGTTTGGACTCAGACTCACAAGTGGTTGTCATAGCATAATAAGTTATGATGCTTTACTTGACCTATGATTTAACTGTCCCCATATGTCGTTTTGAGCTGTAGTGAGAGACGGAGCAACAAAGGAAAGTCTGGTTTAGCACAGGAAAGGGAGTTCTGTTAATTCAACTTCATATTTCAGTAAAAATAAATATGATGCAAATATGAAATGAGTGTTAAATACATTGTCTGTTTAAAAAAATTCATATGCTTTATGTTCTACTAAGAGGTGCAAGGGATTTCCTGCCTTCCTGGGGGAAATGACAGCTGAACATAAGTTTGGGGCATTTGTTTCTTGTTTGATTTTTTTTCCCCACAGAATCTTTATTTAAATGTAAAAAAACAAAAGTCTTTGTAGGAAACTGAAAATATCTAGCAAAACCAAAATGATGTTTCAAAATCCATTTAGCAAAACCTTTTGTCAGATGTTTTCTCAAAATGGTTATTGAATTTTTTCTTTTGCTGACTGAAACCAGATGCCTGCTGAGTCAATAACTGAAGACTTCATGTTTTGTTTAAAGAAAAAAAAATAGAAAGTGGGTCTGGGGAGAAAAAAACAGTCTGTGGGGAAATTTGGACAAAGTGAATAGCTCTTCAATTTCTTCTCTGCACAGCAGAAACGACCTCAGTCCCGCAGAGGTGTTATGATTTCTACACCTTGCCATTTTTTACTCCCCTGATGAGTACTATCGAAAAAACAACGGGTTCTTCATCGACTGAGGTAGGTGAAGTCATCCCATATATTCCTCCCCGGTACAGGAGAAGGGATCATAAGCTTGCAGACTGCAATTAGCTTCTTTTTCTGCGTGCATAATGATCATAAGCAGATTACAGCTGAGCTGGCTACCTGTTTGAAATGTTGAGTATGCAATACTTGACCAGAAAGTAGAGAATAAGACCAAAAAAGTTAGATAATTGTTTTTTTTTTCCTCAACCTCAGCCAGCTGACATTGGTCAGATTTAGAAAAGTTGCTTGAAAACAGGCAGCAGCTGCTGACTCAGAGGTTACACTCCGTTCTGACAGCATGAAATTAGCTGCAGTTGAGCACGGTATGTGTTTTGGTCCACTCTTGGGCATGGATGTCTCCTGCAGTAACCCAAAGGCTTTGAAGCCTCAGCTGGAGAGCAAAATCCCCAAGGGAAAGGTCACAATTTCAGAGAAGCAGCAGTGTTCTGATGAACAGGATAAGGGAATTTTAGAAACTTCAGGACTTTTTTTTTTTTTTTTTCCTTCCTTCCTTCCTTTCCGGCCCACACAGGTATTGCTTGAGGCATCAGTCCTAGAAAAATTAGGCTACTGTAAGATTTATTGGCTGAGTGCAGAGTTTACATTACATTTTCTCTCATCACTTTCTCCTGGAGTAATTGCCTATGCATGCACAGTCCTGGCTGCAAACAGTGTGGTCTGATCCTTGGGTGGCTCATTTTGGGACTTATCCAGCTGAAGGTTGATATCACCCATGAGCAGCTGAGTCCTTTTAACTCAGAAGCTTGGGACTTTGCAGGAAGATAACATGGTCCTGTGGAAGAGCAGCCCCTCCTCACAGGGCTTTTGCAAACCCTGTCTCCCAGTTATTTATTCCATCCAACTGCTGTTTTCCTTCAAGCCTGATTATTTTTACTGTAATTTTCTTTCATCAGCAGCCACTGTAATTGATATAAAATACCTGTAGACGCAGTCCTGGTTGTGAAATTTGTGGTTAAATCCTTGTGTGAGTTAATGTCTCTCATCTTTGTCATAATAACTTCAGAAAACACTGAATTTCAGCTGGAAACACCAGAGTCAAGTTTGCAGAAGTGTTACTGAGTGTGAAAGACAATCACTCAGTTCTCCATGCAGCACCCCAAAGAGGCAAAGCCACGGTAGCAGGTATGAACCCCAGTACTCACAGCACCTCTGTGAGTCTTTCTACCCAAAATTATGATAAGGCAGGGATAAGATCAGATACTGCACAACAACAATATTCCCCATGCCTCTATACAGAAGATTTTATAGTGAAAATATTTTATCAGCTCTAAGAACTCACAATTCTGAGACTAATGCCAGTGGCTGTAAAGTGGCCTTTAAAATATGCTAAGCGTCTATACCTTCTCACCTATTTTGTGCAATGATTTAATCTTCAAATTTATCCTTCCCTAGTAGAACACCTAAATGCAAATGCCAGAGGAAAAAAAGAAATGCTAATTGAGTCTTTGCCGGTATAACTGGAGCCAGACCTCGGGGTTTGACTGGTGGTGAACAGTCTTAGCATTTTAGCTCCTTTCCAGCCCTGAAGTGTGATGCAGAGAAAGGTGAAACCCAAATAATTTCCTTTTGTAAAAATTACGGTCCTGTACAGCTACAATAACCATTCCTGAAACAACACAACAGAAGGCAGGCCACACTGCTTCAAAGACCAAATGTATTATTCTTATTGGTTCCTTGAAAATATTTCATGACACATGAACGTCTCGCACAGTAGAAAAACATACAGCTTTGAAATAATAACCGGGGGAAGAGGGTAAACGGAGCCATATTTATTCAAGCATTCCAGGTGCCCTCTGCAATTGGTGACCTAGTCAAGTATGAGAAACAATACAATCCCAAGGGCCTGCCGCCAAAAAGATCCACAGCCACTAAATGCATTAAGACATTAATGTCTACTTTGGGATCAGTTCTCAACTTAACAGGTTAACCTCTGGCCCACGAGGGAATAAGCAGCAAACAAGATTTAGCCAAAGCTTGTACTCAAAGGGTAATTGATAGCTGCAGCCCACCCATCTGATACATTTTTTTGGTGGAGATAATTTTCCTCTCATAAGGGAACTATCAGTAGAAATAATTTAAGTTGACGTCTCAACACTAAATCAAAATGCTGTGGTCTGACATAGGTACTGCTAGATGATCTGAGCCTTTCCAGCTAAAGGACAGAGGGGGGTTGCTGTGGGATGGAGACACGGGGAAACCTAGGTTTGCTATTTTGGTCATTTTTGGGGAGGAAACTTCCCATTTCAATGGCAAATAACTCAACTTTTCTTTGTAATAACAAGAAATCACTCCTTTATTCCTTTCACAATAGACATATTTTAGATCTCCACAAAATGAGGCTTTGTATGGCATTTTTGGGTGAGTGCTTTTTGTTTTGTTTTGTTTTTTAAAAAACACAGTTATTCTCCTGAAGTGTGGGGAACTGTTAATTGATTTTTTTTTGTACATTAAGGTAAGTAAAATTTGCCTGTAGAGGCGATAACATTGGTATGAGAATAATTTTCTCTTCTCTTCTCTTCTCTTCTCTTCTCTTCTCTTCTCTTCTCTTCTCTTCTCTTCTCTTCTCTGTTCTCACCTTTTGCCTTCTGCCTTTTGCAAGAGGAGTTTATAAAAGTCTGTTTGTTTTTTTTTTTTCCCTCCTTGTTCCAAAGCTATATGAAAAATATCAAAGTACATCAAATATATAGTACTTCTTTAGTCTTCTCACATTTTCTGTACAGGATAATACCACAACCTTTGGGGAATACCTAGAAGCAGCAAGCAACTTGCAGAAAATTTTGCTTTTAGTACCGGAGGTTGAAGTTGAATGTCAACCCATCTGTTGTACTGATGGCAAGAAAAAGATATTTCATCTGTTGAGACATTTGACATCTTTATTTCCAAAGTCAGCTGTGATACTTTCAGAAAGTCTGTTATAGTGAAAAGGTACAAACATTTATTCTAATTCCATAGTTATTAAGGACTCATCTTACTGATTAAGGCAGACAGTCTTTTCATATGAGACATGACACCACCACCATTTCAGTATTCCAGGACATAACAATTATCCTTTAATCTTCTGTGTGTTAAAAATTCCCAACACTGATGTGTTGCTCCTATCTAAAATCCCATCATACAACCATAATAAGACTTCAGATTTCAGTGGACAAATTATTTAATTTTTTTAAAGGTTTTTGGGTTTGGTGGGGGGTTTTTGTTGGTTTTTTTTGGTGTGTGTTTGTTTGTTTGTTTTCGTTGGAAGGGTAATATACAATGGAACTTCTTCCTCGCAGAGCAATGGATGTGAAAGACCAGGTAGTTATGACAAAGCAATATATGACACAGCAATATGAACACAGCAAACTTCAAACCATAACATTTCAAAAAGTTAAACATACTAGACAGGTGGCAATTACAGAAATGGAATAGAAGCTGTGTGTATAAGATATTTTCCTTCTAATATTACATGTTATTTATTGGCTCATTAGGTTTGGCCAATGTTACAAGGTCTTTCAACCTACAATAAAGCAGAAAGCAAGGAGAAAAAATATAAAAGCCAATATCTTTTTTTTGCTGAACAGAAAACATCACAGTGGTAGTTATTTGAGAAAGTAGATTTGGGACGGACTTGTACCAGCTGGAAATTGTTAGACCAAAAAACAGAGAACTGTATACTTGAAATGGGATTTATACCAGGATGAAAGCCTTAAAAAAGCTCCCAAACTCTGAAATTTCCTAATATACACGCATTTAGGGAGTAGCAGGTAAATTGGAGTGGGAAATTTTAGGATATTTTATGCATTTCCCTTTCTGAAAACAAAACTTCAGCAGTCAGCTGAAATTGGAATACTTTCTGATAATTTAAAATAATTTTGTTTCAGCACAACCAGTAACAGAGACAGATGTGAATTTCCACTTAAAAAATGTGTAAGGATTATGGTCATGTAACTGCAAAAGAACAAAGCGGAGAAAAGTCTCGGGACCCGTCCTTCTCTTGGGTTCCTGTGCTGCTTGATCACCTGTCCAAGCAGTAGACTACTGCTAGTAACAGCAGAGGGAGAAATTAATCCATCAAGTAAATGGGATATTCTTTTGGGGCAAAGTCTAAGGCATAGTTTAGAGATACCGGTTTACTGTCATCCTTTTTCCAGAAAAAACAAACAAACAAACAAAACAAACAAACAAAAAAACAACCAACCAAACAAACAAAAAAACACCCAACCCTAAAATGTATATATTTATAATCTTGTTCTGTGCAGGTGAAGCAATATCAATTGGAAGCTGAAGGAACTTGACCACAGAATATGATCTGAAAAAGCAATTTTTAAATCACTCGAATAATTGCAACATTTTAATTTGGGACATTTTGTTTTTCTTGTGTAGTACTCAGCCTGGTCTGTTGACCATTAGATTGTTCCCTCAGGTTCAAATATACTTCATGTAATTGAGGTTTTTCCTTATTGCTCAAAGCTTTAGTCTCTGTTTTATTTCCCCTCATGTAAATCCAAACTACCAGTATACTACAAGTATACTACTACAGTAAAATACTGTGACCCATTTGCACCATTTTCTTAACCCAGGAGTGATTTTACTGGCCTCTTGTAGGTGACCCATTAATTTACTCCGTTGTTTCATCTGGAGAGAGGTCAACATTTTAAGAAGTACTGAGACAAGGCTGTTGTGTTAGATAAAATTAGATAGTTCAAAATTAGATAATACCAGCTAGATCCCAACAGCCTTATGGTGAGATGAAGTCTGTTTCCGGGTGAAAAGACAGCCTTAGTCTCATCTTCAGTCTCATCCAAATAAAGGCCAGATCCTCACCTGATGTAATTTCTTTTTTTCCATTCTGTCGAGCTTCAATGATTTTTATCATCTGCATTGTGTAGCTGGTGATGTACATTTTGTTTGCCTTTGCATGAGGCAAAAAAGGGAACAGACCAGAATGAGAATCTGTCCCTCTAAAACCACCCTGCACCATGGTCATTGTGGGGATGAGTTATTTTGTAGTCTCCATTATGGCCAACTTCTTTGAAAGGAAATTCTGCTTTGTGTCGGCACTTTAAACTTTTTTTGTTTTTTTTTTTTTTTTACAACACAGGCTTCAAACTGCTTCTTTGAAACAACTGAAGAGTGAACTTTAATTCATGTTTTTTAAACAAAGGTTATATGAGACTTACAGAAGCCTCACAAAAGAAAAATATCAGCAAGAATTGCACATTACGTTTAGAGTGCTACTGACTTTCAAATTTCTCTACAGGTATTATTTCCCATGAATAGGAACAAAGAGCAAAAACAGTTAAAAAAGCATATTCAAATGTGTGCATAAAAAGGCATGGTAAATGAATACTGTTTAGTTTGCTGACATAATTACTGGAATGTAATTTTTATGAGTCGTAGAAATCTTGGCATTTTCACTGAACCAGATAATTAGACTCTGAATAGAACAGGGTCAGAATAATTAATACATCAAAACTAGATGAACTTTTTCTAATTATTTTTATTTAATCTCTATTATAATTATTGTTATACTCTGCTGAGCATGATTGCCTCATGTTCATAGATTTGAATGCTGTCTTATAGTTGCATCCTGGGACTTTGTGGAATATTAACAAACCGTGGCCTGGAGAAATTAGAATGGTGTCGTTTCATGATGGAATTCTAAATTGGAATTTTTCTATTTTTCTATGTAGTTGCACAAATTTTGCTTCACTATCATTAAAAAAATGAATTTTAAAAACAAAGTCTGTTCATTTATTTATTTTTACTTTAAAGGGAAACTTCTGGGGTAAAATGCAAGGTCTTGATATGTACCTCCCTCCCCCTCTCTTCTGACTCCTGCAACTTTTTTCAGATCTCATCATTTTTTCTTTTAATTAGATTTTTTTTCTGATTGCATAGTTTCTCTTCAAGCTTTTGAAACATCAAAGTCAAGACCAGACTCCACCATTTGAATTCAAAACATCACTCAGAAGCGTGGAAAATAAGGAGCACTTCTGTAGTCAAAGTCAATGTGATTGAAGGCATGTGAGAGATTGTAGTCTGCATCATTTTTTTTTTGATTTTTTTTTTTTTCTCTGAGAAATATAAACATTATATATAACCACAGCAGCTGCCATCAGTGGGACTGATTCAACAAGTCCTCTGACATCAAGTCTGCCGGACAGGGCCTAGAGGTTGCTTTGATGGCTTGAAAATATATCTATACTCTATTATTCAGCATGTAACTATATTTAAGCAATGGAACACATGTTGCTGGAATAGAGGTTGCAATTATAGAGTCTTGCCCTTTGCTTTAAATGGCAATAGTTTATGAACTTGATGCAAAAGGCTGCATGTTCAGTTTTGGGTAACTCTTGTTGTTTCTTTAACACACAATTCATGGTCCCCATTTGTGCACTGAGACCTGAACAGAGTCACTGCAGACTTGCATTGCTATAACCATAAACTGAAATAAGAGGCATATTCACTTTTGAACTTTTACTTTGACCATTGAGAGGCTTCTTTGGAAAGAGTAGGGGAAAAAAAAAGTACCAGCCTTTGCTTTCTAACACCTTCTATTTTCTAGTATGTTCTATCTTCATGGGCAGGAGATGTTAACAAGAGGGAATGGTCTGTAAGGTGGGTTTTTTCACTTCAGAAGGTCATTCTATAAATGTTGTATTTAACTCAACCATACTAAATTGGACCTGCACACCAAGTCTAATGAAATCTCTAATGAAACCTCTTCTGTCCCACACATGATCTCCATGGGAGTAAAGACAATGTATTTCCTCAGCTTTCTCCAGCTCAAGTTTTATTCAAAGCAACCTACTATTTCTCCTTCACCCACTCCGTCTCTCCAAACATAAATCCCAGCCCTTGTCAGATTACTTTACAAGCGCTATGAATGAGCAGAGATACCTAAAAAGATAAGTGACCATCTTCCCTTTAAGGGATTACCAAGACGCCAACATTTTCTGTACCAAGAAGATCTGACTAATCTCTGTAGGATTTCATAACAGATAGTCAGCAGTCTGGGAAAGGAACCTGGCCTCATTTCCAGCACAATCTTCATTCATTTCATGTCCTCACTGGTAGATCTCCAACGTACACAATCCAGCTCCCAGAAGAAAGAATGTGGATGACTAGAACTAGAAAAGGGATAATGAGTGGACAACGAGCCCAGACTGAGTTTCATGTCAATTACACAGTATTCCAGACTCTATATCCTTCTCTAGCAGTGAGTACCAGAAGAACCCAGTAGGTTCTTCCTTGCAGGCTACTAGGCAGATGTTGTTAACCTGTTAACCAAGTATATTTAGCATGATCTGTGATGGGTACCACACTGGAGTAGGCTTGAGGAACCATCCGCTAAAATCTTCCTCCTTAAATCACATTAGGGAAGTCATTGTAATCTACTTCTGGTGTTTCCTTGTGAATAAGAGAAAGTATTTCCCCATCTTTCAGGCTACTGTGTAACAATGACAATGCTGAAGGGCCAGAGTTCATGTAAATCAAATGTAGTCTGTTAAAAATGTCATGTGGGTACTGATGGAGACTTGTGAGTACAACACTGAACAGATCCCATTCTAACTTACCATAAATGAGTATCTGACCTATATTATTTTGTTCATCTCTTAGGAAAACCGTGTTATACTTCCATACCTTTGACAGACCCCAGGCTGAAAATCTTCATCTAGGTGGCTAATCTGCTGAAGTCAAAAAGTTTATCACAAGTACATCTTCCTCTGAGGCTGGAGGCTGAGAAAGGCTGCCTACAAGGTCCTTCCTCCAAGTGGAAACAATTTTTCAGTCTCTCTCTCACATTGTTGCAAACAACCTTTACCTCAAATAAAGCGCATTTTCAGCATTTTTGGGTGAACTAAAAAAAGGTACATTTAAACTTGCACAATTCCGCGCAGCAATCCGTTTCCTTACAGCCTGCTCTCATGATGAAAGCTCTGCCCTGGGTCAGCTAATTTATGACTGATATCAATGAAAGGTCAAGCATCCTGGGTGTGGGAGGAGGGAAGAGTTGAGTGTGTGGAGGGGGGTGGGAGGAAAGAGGAACGTTGCATTCAACTACTGATGGAACTGAGGGAAAACATTTAAGAAAACTAGATTAACTGAAAAACAATAAAAACTCCCCAAACTTCCCACAACTTAGAAATGATAGAGGACAATGGTATAGTTAAGTACAACTTTTTTCTATTTCTCTTACAGCTTTTCCATTAATTCTTTCTCTCACCGACCTTTTCCTCCTGTCTTCTCACATCTCCTTTTCTGTTCCTCTTGAGTTCTCATGTCCACCCGGGTTCCACAGTTTTCCTGCTCCACGTCCCTCAACTCTTGATTTTGTGGAGCAGGTGAATTAATAATAAATTGTGTAATCGTTCAAAGTCTCTAAAAGTCATTTAGATGCTGGAGTATGAAGGCACACAGCTGAATCAGTCACCCACGGCTCTCCTTACAATAATAGTATAAGGTTAATGGAGTTAACAGTATAATGTCTAAATATCCACCTTAGAATGAGGTGAACTGTACACAACAAAGGCCTATATTTCCACATTAACAGTCAGGGGATTTTAGATAAGTCGTTCACATGCAGAAGTTTATAAGGCATTCACCTAAAACTAGGCAACATGACTTCCCCAGTGAGTTATGGAAAATCTAAATTTTTTCCCAGTTTCAAATTGTGTATGCTTTTTGTCAGAGAGTGAGAGGTGAAAGTAGTGTGCAATTTGTGTCTACATACCCATTTCGACTTCAGATATGAGCTCATTGCCATGATAGTGAGTGTTTCTGCAGTTTCCAGGATGGTTTCCTAGAATTTTCTTCGAGGCATCATTTTGAGCAAGGTCAGGCTCTCAGGCACATGTCCTCAAAGGTACTATTTCCTTGTCTTTCCCCCATGTACGAGAAAGGTGATTCCTGTTTCCACCTTGAAAAATATTTCCAAAATACTGTGTACAGTTTTGAGCCTCCAAAACAAGCAAGGCAATGGTATGCTGGAACAAGTTTAACAGGGGGCCATCAGGATGGTTGGGGGCTGGAGCACTTGCCCTGTGAGGATATGCGAAGGGAGCTGGGCTTGTTCAGCTTGGAGAAGAGATGCCTTGGTGGGACCCAGTAGGATTCTTTCAGTATCACAGAGAATGCTACTCAGAAGATGGAAGCAGAGTCTTCACCCAAGTATAGTGGGTCGACAAGAAACAACGATCATAAGTTAAACTGGATATGAGGAAAAGTTCTTCAATATAGGGATAATGAAACATTGAAACAGGGACACAGGGAGGGTCTGAAATCTCAGTTCTTGGAGATTTTCAAGACCAGCCTGGGCAAAGCACTGAAAAAACTGGTCTTAACTCAGTGCTAACCCTGCTCTGAACAGAAGACTGGCTTAGGGCTTTTCTGAGGTACCCTCTCACCCGAATGACTATATAATCCTACAAATAAAAGACAGTTGTGGAGCTCTGCCGTGAAAATTTTAATTCATTAACCCCTTAGCCTGGACCTATAAAAGATAAAAACTTTCTTAGGTGCACATATAGAGGTGCTAATCTCCACTATAATGAGACAAAACTTCTAATAGCAATGTAGTATCAGCAATATCTAATCACTGTACTTTTAATGAAACATTCCAGCGTGCTGTACTCTTCCTCAATTGTAGCCAAAAAAGCAACAGAAAATGATGGGATTCACATCGCTTAACCTTGGAGACTGATCTTAGAGTTAGTGAGTGGAGCTAAATGTTTATAAGTACAGTTGCTCTCTGTCTGGGTAGGCTCATAAAATAGGCCAGGTGAATCACACCGCAGACGTGCCTACCTCTCTGCACTGACAATACTGCCAATAATACAATGACTCTGACTATCTGGAACATTTAACAAGTAATGTTGTTTTCTTCCCCGTCTTTGGAAACATAAATTAAATTTATTACAACTTTTACATTTGAAAACATTTTCAATAGAGTTGTTGAAATTCATAGCTGATATTCTCCCTAACTACTGGCAGAAGACAAGAGCTAAAGCACTGTCACAATGTCAAAACAGCACATATAATGTTCATATTCGACCTATTCGGTTTGAATGATTGCTACTTTGAGTGATCAGTAACACCAAACTTTCTGGATTAGAAATACAAAGATCTGACCACCTTCTGTTATTAGACACAACTGAGACCCCAGTAGCAAAGAAGCAATGCAAATCTTAGCTGTAGACATTGGATGTTGCTGTTTGCAACAGCAGATGTTGGTTGAGCTCCCAGCAGCACTACATGGAACAGGAGTAAGCAGCTCTGTCTCCCTGAACCTGTAGCCCGCAGATCCACTGGTTACCAGGTGTATGAAAGCAAAAGCCTGATGAATTACAGCTCTGTAAATCACAGAGATTGCACTGTATTCCCACTTGATCCTAAAACTAAGAACATAGGCTTGCTGACACATTACCCGACACTTCATAGGTAGGAAGAAAAATGAATAAGCCATTGAAGACCCTCATGTCTCCTGAATAGGACCTTTGTGTACAATAGATGTGTAATTGGTGATTCCTGCTCTGAGTCATAGAATCATAGAATGATTTGGGTTGGAAGGGACCTTAAAGATCATCTAGTTCCAACCCCTCTGCCATGGGCAGGGACACCTCCCACTAGATCAGGTTGCTCAAAGCCCTGTCCAGCCTGGCCTTGAACACCTCCAGCGATGGGGCAGCCACAGCTTCTCTGGGCAACCTGTTCCAGCGAAAATAAAAGAATGAAAAGAAAAGAGTGTTCCACTCTTTTGGACAGCAAGCGAATGTTAAGAAACAGGAAGATAATGGCAGTTTTTTTCTATATAGACTATAATTCAAGTTCTTGAGTACAGGTAGTCCCTCTTGGTTTACTCATGTGAGATGAACAGAAGAGGACACGGGCAAATTCCCATTATAGGGAAGGCTGTTGCTGCTGACATAAACCAACACTCAGATTCTCCATAGTACGCATGGCAGATGGAGCATCCGAGGAGCTGACAGTGACATGCCAGTACTTCTCTCCTGCACTCTCACAACACTAGTGCAACCTAAAGGCTGTTCTATCTCACATATAGGCTGAAAGTTGCCAAGGCTCAGCAACCTGCAACTCATATTGTGAGGTTCTCTGCCTGCCCTGTGAAGAGTACAAACATGGGAGAAAGCTGGTCACTACTTATCTGTTCTTTAAAAGAAATTAAGGCTAATCTTGCTCTGGCAGACAGCAATGGAAAAGTTCTGAATAGCTTCCCTGGAAGAAAACCAGGTCCTAAATGCTGCAGATTTTTTTTTTTTTTTTTTTTTTTTTTACAGAAGATCACAGTGACTGGAGAAGAGTTAAAAGTGTCAGTGACAAATGTAACCATTGCCATCCAGTGGTACCACGGGCTACTGCATATGTATGAAAAACCTCCTTGCACCATATCACAGAAAACACATCTCACCCTGGTGCAAAACGTCCACAGCACATGAGTTTCATCTCAAGGGTTTAAGAGAGCTGAAATATTGCTTAGGGCTTGAACTGGGCATCTGCATAGGGCTGGGTAGAAGATTTTGACCTTTTTCTCTTCTATGGAAAAACTAAGATATGGCAATCAAACTTGTTCCTTCTGCTGTAGAAATAAAATGGCTCTTTTATGCCTTGACTGCAGTTGTATGCAAGAAATCATACTTCTATCTTTAGGCTATTAGAAAAATAAGAACATGTAGTGAGTGCATATAATTGATCTGAACTTTTCTTTCAAGTGAACAGAAAGCTTGATAATTCCAATAATGAGTTCAAACAATCCCAACTTAATAATTTTCATACAAAGCTTTCTCCCTTTCCCGCCTCTCCTTCCACAGACAAAAGTGAAGTGATTAATATATTTTAGTGCTTTCATGAAGAATCCAAGTCCTTGCCCATTATTAAACAAATCTCCGCATTGTAGGGGTAGGAAAACTCCAATATGAAGTAAGGGGGGAGTAGCATACTATGTGACAATTAAAAGTTATGACTAAATCAGGAGGATGCTGGATACAATAGCTGACTGTGATGTGTTTTGCATAGTGTAAGTGATATCAGTCAAATTGAGCTGGAGATTGCTACATGGAGAAAACATTTAGTCACTAGCAGTTTGATTTCTCTCTTGCTTACTAATCGTACGAGTATAAATCATCTATAAACCTGATTGACCACCATATTTCATGCCATTTTCCTCTCATTGTTATGCCAATACATCCTAAACAAAGCTGACACCACTGTGAAGTTATAAAACAAGTGACACAAGATAGTGAGTAAGGTTAATGCATCTCAATCAGGGATGAATTTAACCCTCTGGGCTATTTCATATTTATAAGATTTACAGTTGGCATCAGATTCACTGGTGCACTATACTTGCTTTGTAACAAGGAGGCAGAGCAGCTGTGAAACATCCAGATCGGTTAAGATGGAATTGTTTTGCTCATGAATTTGACCCTGGACACCATATGGACTGGGAATCTCATTTGATTTTAGCAACACTGCTGTCTAATGTTTTTTCAAATGATGCATCTTCAGATGTTTTGGAGCAGCATTTACCTCCTGTCAGAGGCACTTTGAATGGCTGAGGTTTTTTTTTCCATAATGCTTTATAGTACAGAAAGTCGTCAAAAGATAAATTGTAGACGGAGTTCAGGTCCCATTTCTGATTGAGATATCTAGTTTTGGGGTTGTCTGAGATCTCCTGTGTCATGAGCAAAACAAACTCCAAACCGTAAACACCTGTGGAGGAAAGCTGAATGTCGTTAAAATCTGAACAATCTTCTTAAGGTGTCTCTGTTTCTCTAGGGACTATTAGGGAATTTAGTGTAACACCTGCAAATTGGCACTCCGGCTAACTGCCTAAAGTTAGGTGTGATCCTGGGTCTGAGGGTGTGAGCTTATTGTGATATGGAGAGACCTCTGCACCAACGCCAAGGGGTGAGAGCACGTCCTGCTTGACAATACACCCCATGCCAGTAAGACAGACACCTGTTTTCCGAATGTAATAAAGAACCAGGACGAGCATGTTGTTGGAGAAATATCGCAAGACCTTTATGACGGTTTTATAAACACTTATCTCTGTGAGAAATTATGGTAGTTTAAATATTTTGAAAACACTTTAATTCTCAGATGTTCCTGTTTTGAAAGGTTTGATTTTGATACACACCCAGTCCACCCATTACGGCATTCAAAGCCAGGTATGTTTGCTTTAGTTTGCTCTTGAGAAAAAATTCACACATTTAACATCCCCCCAGAACAAATTAAACACTACTGAAGGAATGGGAAAAATTATTCTGGTGAATAGGATGAAAACTGGGAACCTTTGAGTCCAGTATTACCTCACCCATGTTTGCTGTGGTCAATAAGGCTTGTCCTCTGCCAAAATTTTACAGAAACCATAACAGAAGCTTGTTTGTGCAGGAGACAGAGTTTCCTTGAAATAAGTGAGAGACTATGGGGTGGTCAACAGACTATCCCAAATATTGTTCTGTTTTCCATTCAGACCAGGTGGGTCTTACCTTGACTTCCCTAACAAAGAGTTGCATGTACCCATCTGGCCCTACCAAAACAAAATGTTCTATGGCAATCATTTGCCTCCCTCTGGGCAAAGGGTGAGATCAAGAATGAATTACATGCAACACATTAATTACGCATACATTGCACAATTGGAAATGAAAGAAATTTAAGAAACTACACTGAATACAAGAACCTAGATGTGTTCTACAGATCAATTGATAGAGAGGTAGATTTGGCTGATAACTACAGGCTTTAAAAATACCAGGTCAATACTAGCTGCAACATGGTGAACCAAGTATTTTGAATAACCTCTGGGATAGTTTCTCCTTATGACTAATAACGTTACCAAAATTCTTTAGAGGAATTTAAACAGGACTATGTGCAATTAGGAGGACATAAATATAGTATATATTTTATCATGTCTGCTAACACTGCCCTAGTTCAACTAGCCAATCAGTTTTAAATTGAATTGATGCAATTAAATCAATGTCAAATTTGTATCAGGGATGGGAGGAACAAACATGTCATTTTGCAAGAAATTTTGTAAATATTTTAGTAGGTTATGACATCCTACACTGGTGCAGCCCCCAGGCTTGTTTTTTGCCTTTTATTTTTCCAGAAAAGACCATGAAGAAGTCTTGGTTTGTCCCCAGGTCTTATAATAATTCTTCAAGGAGTTTCCATTAATGCCAGGTATAGGACATCTTCATTTGAATCATGTGGGACCTAGATCAATCAGGCAAATATCATTAGTTTCCTGTAACTCACAACAGCACAGCAGGGACTGACAATAGCATAATTTAGCAATTTTCATTTTGAACGCCTGCGTACTTCGATACATACAGTGCATTTTTGTTTAAACTTTGGAATAATAATTTTTTGTCCTTCAAAAAAAATTGAGACATGAAACTCCATGCCCCATAACTCTGATGGAAATAAACACACAGGCAAATAAAGGAGTGGACCTCAGCATGACGCTATTCCAATCCTGCTAATCTTATAAGATTCTTTACTTTTGTGAATCCTACTTTGCAGAAATACAAAACTAAGTGGATATTTCTGTTTCCACTAAACCAAATAACAAATCACAAGTCACTTACCCTTGTTGTTCTGCTAGCAAGTTTAGAAATATGTCACAGATAATATCATCCAGTATTAGCTGTAGATATGGTGAAGTTGGAAAAAATGTAGGTTCATTGTGAATTACATTTGAATCAACTGGAACACGTAGTTGTAAAGAAGAAAAAAAAATGCATGTAAAATGAAAAAAAAAATGAGCACACAAGCATGTGCCCAACTCCTGATTCATAAGACAATCTTAGGGATTTTAGAATCTGATTTACATTTTCCCATATTGCTTTCTGCAATGCTTGACATTCTGATTACAAAATCTGACTGAGGACAACGAAAAGTGAATAGACATGGGAATGAACATGCACGTTTTTGGCTTGGCTATGTTCCTATTTGGAAACAGTGGGGGGATATATGAAATGTCCCACATTAATGTTGTTGTGTATTTTCAAGATGGTTGTTTGACCTGACTATACATATGTAGACATGTATGTGTGTATATGTTGGATGGGAAGTGTTGTGTGGATTTTACGGTACTAGACCAAGCATCAGAGGCTTTACTTTCTACTTTGGATCTACCACAGATAACGGCATTACTGGAGAAGCAATGTAACTCCTCTGTGCTCACATGCATATATAAAACAGCAACATCCATTCTTCTGTCTTTATCATAAGCATTTATAGAGGACTGTTTGTGATGGTATCTCCCTTATGGAAGTACACTGACAGTTTTCTCAAACATGTAAAGAATGTTTGTTTTTTAGATAAAAGTAAACAAATGAATGAAAAATGTATTGTTCGTTCATTTTTTTCCTCTTGACTTCTCTACCAGGAAGATAACACAGAGCAGTAGGCCCAGGAACATCAACATGCTGTGTTACGATTCTGCTACTTCTATTAATTGATATTTTGTGTTACATATAATGTGCACTCTAGCAAAAGTTCTTCCTGTCACGAGAGACTACATAAAATGCCACCGAGTCTGAATGTACATAGCAATTTCTGCCTGCACAATGTTTCTTTCTAAGTCTTTGGTCTCACCTTAGTTTTAAAGGATAACGTTAAAGAGGTCATCCACACCTTAATTCAGAAAGGTGGTCGAGCATTTACTTAACTTAAATCTGTTGTTACCAGTACAGTTTTCCAGACTGGAAATGGAGTCATGTTAAATAGGTTACTGAACTGATGCTTGATTAAGGTATCTGGCACTGAAAACCTCACAGAAACAAAGATTTTAGAGTTAGAAAGAACCATAGGATGATGCAACTCAACTTCCTCTAAGACAAAGGCTATCATATTTCATCTAGTTGCTCGTGTACTGAACACAGATGTTTGATCAACAAGTGCTTAGTAAGGGGACAAATGACTACTAGTGTTCCTTAAAGATCTGTATGATACTCTCAGATATCTGATATTTAACATCTTTTTATGCTGGGGAGAATTAATTGAAACTCTTGCCAAAAGTCAGGCTCATTTGTCACAGATTCTCCCACACTTGTCTCTTAACAGTCTTACTGACTCATTTTCAAATTATCTGCCTTTTTTATGTATTATTTTTCTTTATTTAGTTCTTCAATTCCCTCTACTACCTCTGGCGTTTTGTAGTGATTTTTTTTTAAGACTCTTCACTTCTGTGTACTGACATTTTATTAATCCTTCCTCCCTTCACCCCCTCCAGCCCACCCCCATCTATCTTTCATAGTCCCAATTTGCCACTTTATTTTCCTTGTGAAATCTGGGAACCGGAAGAAGAAAGGAAAGCAGCACTAATGTGTGGGCTGCAAATGGGACAGAAATCATTATCTTATTTTGAAAGCAAAGTTATTGTAATGATTCTGTTGTGCTTTAGGAGAAGCTTAATCATCTCAGTACTTGCCCATTTTTTAGTTTCTAGCCCAGTTTTGAAGAAGACCCACTGTGACCATAGGAATGAGCAGTGATTCTTGGGACAATTAGGACAATTAGAAGTAACTTCCCTAATGAAGCCACTGTGATATGTAAAACAGTGGTGTAAAACAGTGGATAATGTATCACAGGAAAGGGAGTATACTGGGAGAAGAATTTTAAGCATATTGGAGAATGAGGTGTGCACTGTTCCTGGACTTGAAATGAAAAGAAACTGTGCCTCTTAATCCTCTAAGAGCCTTCGGAAACTTTGTCACCTTATCCTATTGAAATTCTAGTTTGGAAGGAAATTAGGCAGCTTTTCAAATAAAATTTTGGCTAAGATACAGTAAGTTATAAAACACAACCACTGAAAAGGCTATATTCCTTATTTCTTTATCCAAATGGAACAGTCCTGTCAAAAGCACAAGTTGATGTCCACAGTCCAGTCCTTTCAACTCACTCCATTTGCTTTTTTACCAGTCCAGGCAATAAATATCTCTAGGAAGGGAGGAGATGAGTCAGAGGTGCAGGGTTTCTAGCTGCTCTTCCTACTGTCCATAAGGCTGGCCACTTCCGACCTCATGTGGTAGGACAGAATCCTGAAGGAAGCCCTGATCTCTGAACCTGCTCTCCTGGGCAGCTGAATTCGATGTAGGATGCAATCAGCAGCTTAAGCCAGGTCCTCACAAAAAAACTCACCACATGTTGTTCAGAGATATGCTTTTCATTGCTGTTGTTTAGGTGTTTATCTGCCAGAAGGATCCGTCGATGATAAGCAGTATTGTGTGGAGTTTTCATAACTAACACTGCGGCTAACTCAGGACCCCAGAGTGGTGGAACCACATTTTTGTGAAATACCACCAGAGGAACAGGTTAACTAGCCCAGGAACAAGCCACAGCAATGTAATTCTACTACTTGTAGGACCCAATCTGTGTTGTCATACCTGCTTCTTCACAAGTAACTTGCGTACTTTTAAAAGCCTTGCATCGGTTAGTTGCCTGAGAAGCTTGATGGTAGGAGACAGCAGATGTGATTTTGTCCATCAGTATTCCTGAGGCAATGGAGAAAAAAACAGAAACCCTGGAGGAAACTGAACCCATCATAGAGCTGTTATTAAATATAAGTGGGAATTATCCTTTTCTGGAAATACCTGTCTCCCTCTGTTGACCATAGAGTGGCCTAGATGACTAGCTGGGAGATAAGTAGGTAGAAAAGGTTAAGGGAGGTGAGTCCCAGTTCGCGGGTAATGTTAAACCAGCAAAATACTGGCTTTCCTTTCCTAGTTCATTGCACTTGTTGAGCCAATATAAGCCATTCCAGCAAAAAGTGAATTTTGCCAGTATAAGCAGTGTCCACATAAAGAAAGTTTTGTTAGTACAGCAATCCCTATAAAACTGTTAAGTGTAGATGAGACTTTATTTGTTTTATTTGGTTTTGCAGCCTTCTTTATGGATTTTACTTTTATTATAAACCAGCCGTAGATTTTGCCACAGTCTATGAATTTGCAATCAGTTGTTTTTAGTGGTATCAAGGCATGTAATCACCTCGACAACAGAAAGCCAAATATACGTGTTTAACAAACCAGTATGGGGCAAGTATTTCCTATATTAATCTCTCCAAATTCAGCAACTGGGTCATTTTTCCTAACTCCAACTTCTCTGTTTAGTTTGTTCTTGAGCTTTGGAGCTTATGATCTTTGCATGTCCCCTACCTCTGGAGGGGAGGGAAGGTATTCAATCATGCTCCTTCAGTGCTTAATCACAACTTTAATATGGTTTCCTTCCTGGTTGGTCGTGGCACATATTGAATTAGGAAGCAATCCTGTCCCAGATCCACAAACATACTGCCAACCTTATTTCCTCCACTTAATGTAATCCAGTCTAGGCCTGGATAATTGAAGGCTTTTGTTACTCCCACCCTGCCCTTTTCACATGCTTCTTATATGTACAGTATATAAGTCATTTCTTAGCCCAGTTGTTCTCTCAAAACAGGTGGTCTATATTATATTCCTTTGGGGTCTGACTCTGCTTTCATTTACCTTGTCATAAATCAAGAGTAGCTCTACCAAAATGAATGGTATTATGTCAGTGTAAAGCTGATGTAAATGAAAGAAAAGAATTTAACATTATTTCCTACTACTGTTCTTTCTGCAGGAGGTGGACTCTAAAGGAACCCCTAATATGTGGTATTCCCTTTATCTCGCTTTAATGCTCCTGTTGGGGCCCTTCATTTTAGAAATTGTCTCAACCGCTGGGTGAACCAATTTTAAATGCCTGAAAGGTTCAGCAGTAAAAGCTGAGTCTGTCTTCCGAATGGAGTATACCTATGGGATTCAGGAGCCCTACTCCTACCTGCTGCATTGAAAAGTTGATGCACAGTCGTATTTCTATTATTTAATGTCTACAGTCCTTCCTTTTTCCATTTTTATGAAATGGAGAATATGATTGCTAGAGACAGAAAACTGTAGCACTTGAGTAAATCACTGAGCCTGACGTTGATTTTAATGGGTCCAAGATTCAACCATCAACACTTATCACAGAACTATGAATCACCACATTGAACCAGGTCCGGTCTTGTAGCCAGTCTCTTCACACTTTAATTTCCTGTACTAACCATAATCTGGAAGAGGGGATATTTGGTGATGGTTAAAAGTAAGGCAGAGATAAGAATAATTTACCCAGACTCTGTCTGTGCTCACTTTGGTTCCATTCTTAATTTTATCAGGTTGATCCGTCCTTTCATTCAGCAATGGAAGTCCCATGGCAATCTTCTCTGTAGCGTGCTAAAACAAACAGGACTGAATAACATCTGGAACATTTTTTTTTCTCTATTGGTAATTACTCAGAACAGAATCAGAATACATTTTTCTAAAGTTTAGAGTGTGTGGATAATGAGGAAATTGTAAATGACAGATTCTAAACAGTATGATTATATATATATTTTCTCTTTTTTTAATAAGCTAATTCAATCAGTATCAGGGTTGGGGGTGCAGTAAAGGGAGACAGAGGTCAGTTCATTGGAAAAAACCTCTTAGATTAGCATAAAAAGTGTTACATTTGCCACATAACTTTCCCTTTTTATTTTTTACCTTTTCAATTTGTGAACAGGTAAGAAAGAGCATTGTCATAAATGTGTTTGTTTTTTTTTTTCTCAAAATTTATGGAGGATGTTAGTGTAAGTGCAGTATTTCAGATTCAATGCAAGATTGTGTAACATCGCTGCATCTCTCTGCCCAAAACTGATAGAGGATATATTTCATTTTGAAGAGCTGTTACTGCTTAATATTTATCAAATCACAGCTTCAAAGCCAAAATGCCTTTACTAAGAGAGCATTTAATCACCAAAGCTAGAAAATATTAAAAGAGACTGATAAAACTTTAATATCACAGTGTATCAAGACTAACTTCTTTGGGTAACTTTTCATCAAACCCAGAAGTATTTTCTGCCCTTCAAAGAATATTTTTCATTCATGTCAGTGCTAAACACCTTTATGGTTCCTGCCTCAGACCTGTTAGGATCTGTCTTATAAACCTTCCCCCTCCCTGTTCTCCAGAGGATCTAATACTTTAAATGTTCTTTTACCATCATTAGAACAAACCTACAAAATGTGGCACTGACCATCACATTCCTTAAAAATATGGTGGCATTGTCCTTCTGCTGTCATAAAACATCTCAGAAATTGAGTTCATACCAAGAAATAGTTAACTTAGTTTAGTAGATTGTTCATCTCAAAAATGATTTAACCTCCAGTCTACAGGTTCCATCAATTCAGCCTCCTTTTGAAGTGGTTCCCCTTCATAGGAAATAATTAAGGAGATGCAGAGTGATCAGGACACTTTTTTTAGGAGATGGCATGAGTTCTGAGTCCTGCTCCAGCAACTAGATTTGCAGTTTTTGTTAAATAACTAATGGGGAAAAAATGCATCTCCTCTTCTCTTTGAAGGAAATCTTGAACTTTTTTCCAAACATTTAACCAAGCCAAAATAGTCTAGATGTATGTGTTTGAACCCTCTTGGACAGAAGAAGGAACTGAACCAGAACGTCATTATGCATTGTGTGCATTTTCTCTTATTACTCTCTTATTGTATGAAAAGAGGAATAAATTTTGGAGAATAAACTATAGCTGCATCTCAAAAGAAAAGTGCAACCCTCACTCTGCCTTTGAGAGAAATGGTTTAAGCACTAAAATCCAACATGGATTTTATGGATATAGCTCCGAACTGGAAGACACATTTGCGTTAGACATACTGTGGATATGTCTTTGTTTCTACCTTAATTATTTATAATGTCTTGAAATACTCCAGACTTCACCAATAAATATATAAGTATGCACACGTACAAACAGATACTTTGGTTTTGAGACATAAAATTGTGCACATAGATGGCCACTGTAAAATCTGACCATTTAGTCTCAACTCTGTTGCCCTGCCCTCCACAGCAAAAACCCATTGCTGAACGGGTGCAATGACTTAAAATGAAGTCAGTATCTGCATCATTCACCTCACTATTCTCACTTGCAACATGAAGGAGAATATTTTGTTTACCCACCACCATTACTCATAGCTAGGGAGAAACACCCTTGTGAGACCAGGAGGGCTGATTCCCATCTCACTTGCCCCAGTTCAACACCATTTCAGACTGCCAGGACTGCGCCTAGCCAAACTGGTATAAATGAGGCAAAAAGCCATCTTTGGCTGAGCTGGAGGAACACAAGAGCACCCCCATGGCAAACATCTGTCGTGAACATAAATAGCAGCAGGGATGTATAGCTCACCTAACGCTTTCAAGCCCTCCCAGTGGCGTGGCTTTTGTGGGTGAGATGTTCAGGTTTAGGCCCATGAGCACGTTGGTTTCAACAGGGTATGAGTATGAAAACAAGGACATGAAAAGGAGTGGGCAAGGTGGCTGGGCGGGAACCACACCAGAAGTCCAGGCAGGTTGCTGCCGCCCAGCACATTGCTCTCTGCTTGGGTTAGGTTAACTTGTAAGCGAGGTGTGATGTGAGTCAACCCCAGGACTTGTCCAAACAGTTCCAAAAGCCTGCGAGAAACATTTCTGAGGTGGGACCGGCTGGCAGTGGGAGTGGGGGGGTTGGAGGGGAAGTGCCTGCATGGTACAAGCGGGTGGCAGTCACGCAAAACCTTAACTTCTCACCGGGCAGTGACCTTAGTATGTTTTCATGTTTATCTAAAAAGATAAAAGGTATGTGATTGCTCAGGAATGAAAACATGGGTAACATTCAAACAGAGGAAAGCAGAAACAGCAGTTTAAAAGGCAGGGAAATGTGAACCAGCACTGAGAAACATTTGACTTTGCCTTTTCTTGCTGTAGAGGTCATGGCTCCATTATATTGAAACAAATAGGAATGACCGAGCAGAAGGTTTTGATAATGTGGAGCAGAGCTCTTCTAGGGATACTTCTTACTGTCAGAATTTGTAAGATCCTGAAGCTAACAGCATAAATATGACCAAAATGAACGGCTTCAGATTTTTCTAATTGCAAAGGAGGCATCGAGTTCAGGATTTCTCAAATGAAAGAGGCAACAACAAGAGCCGGAGCTTGTGAGTATGCCCTGTTTTTTGCATAAGGCCCGAGGAAGACCGGGTGTTTCTTGAGAATTTTCAGCTCTTTCGGCTTCTTTATAAACACCAGATAAGACCATGACAGCAAATACTTTCAGGCCAACATAAAATAAATGAAATTAAGGTACAAAACTCTTAGGAGGGAGTGTTTTGTTTAAAAACATGAGGGCAGATTCTGAGTGGATGCAAATTAAGGTCGCTCCAGTGAAAAACAGCAATTTACATGAGGTGGATTGAGCCTGTGATGTTTCTGAGGTATTGCCTTCATACATATCTGATTTGATAAAACTGCTAGCAAAGCAGACTCCCTGTGTACAGACACAGACGGCCCGCTGCTCAGACAAAGGTCCTGATTCTTATCTTGCACCAGTTTCACACTGGTGCAACCCCATCACTACCAGCCACTTTGCTCGGGATCTGCTCTTGCCGTTCAGACTCGCGTCAGCCACGGGCCCAAAGTTTCTCTGTGAAAACCGGGAGAGAGAAAAATTGCAGCGGGGAAAGAAAGGATCAATTTTTCATTTGGCACCAAGTGAATCATTACTTCCTTCTGGGATGTAGTACCTTTTCCCACTGTTGGCTCCATTTCCCATAATGCCCTTGACCTTGGAGGTCACCTGTCATTGGAAGATGAAGCTCAGAATAAACAGAGAAGACCCTGTGGTGTCTCTTATCTCTCCGTTTTGCCTCAAATCTCCGGGCGGGGTTTTAAATTATTCATCCACTAGTGCTCTCTGCGAGTTACACGTCTCCGTCACCTACCCCCCCTTTGCTTGCCCATTTGTGAGTGAAGGCGGTATCCTTGGGAACCTTATCAGAGATCACAGATTCAGGCTCCAGAAATGAAATAAAAGAGGAAATTGGCTGTATTAGCATAAGAGGAGTCAGCCTGGAGTTGAATACACACATCACCCAGAAGCACCACTGGCTTCTCTTATCAGCAACGTCTGATCACCACTTCTTTATACACACGCACACAGGCGCACATGCACCACACACATGCACACACACACACGCTCCACTCTTTAATTCCACCCAGCCCATTCCTTTGTTCCAGCTCATGCGAGGGAACACATGAAATAAGGTCAGATGGCATGAGTTTCCTGAAGCGGTTTTCAATGCTCCCAAGTTCTCCTAGGTAAAATAGCAGAAAACAGCATAAAAAAAAAGCTAATATTATTTTATTTTTTTTTTACAGAAATGATGATAATCCTGTAGCCTCCACTGAAGGGAAAAAAAAAGTCAGAATAAAGATTTAAGATATGGAGGTTCTGTTATTAGTTCAAGTATGATTCCTAGACCAATCTCTCTGTTTATCTCTCTCTCTCCAGTGTCTCAACAATAACACATAACCATGCTTTATGAGGTTTTTTTTCAGAATATAAAAATCTGATAGCCATATAACATAATTGGACATGTTTTTGAAAATTAATACAGTGAATAATTTTGAAATTTGGAGGTGCAGATTTATGCAATTGAAACAAATTATTTTCCTGTGCTTCCTTTACATGGAGACGTTATCTCTTTTACTACAGTTGCGGCAAACACTATATGTTGTTTCTTCCCAGTCAGAAAAGCTGAATTGGAAAGGAAAAGAAAACTATTTTTTTATATTCTCCATGGCATGGTGAATTGGAATTTTTAAATTCTGCTTCCCTTGCCTTGTTGGGACATTACTGCGTGTACGGCTCCGTGTTTTGCTTTAGTGATGTACACTATTCTTCTCAGAGTTGCTTTTGACAGGGTGGCATCTGCTGTCCCTGTTGCTGTTGAATCTGGTAACTGGAGAAAAAAAGATCAGAGGGAATCAATGCTACTGACAACGGAAAACATGCCCTTTGAGATCAAATTTGCTCATATTTAGAATGTTTTTTCTACACCTTGTGAAAAATGGCAGAAACAAATTTACCTTCTATTGAGAGCTGTAATTTTTTGATGCCCAAATTTGGTAACTTCCATGCACAGTTTTACTCATGGTAATATCATCATATCTCTGCAAAATGTGGCTCTTTTGCTCTCTAATGAATAATACCAACACCACACAGTAAACATACATTGACTTTACACAATATAAGTGGTGGACTAAATTCTATGACCCTTTGTTAAGCAGAGCTTTAACTGAAATAAAGAAACTATTTTCCTTTATTTTTAATGATGGAAGCAAAATGGAAACTTATGTTTCTTTATTTTGGGATCAAAACATGAAAAAGAAAAAAAAAATAGCAAGTGTAATGCCTCCAATTCTCTCAGTGTTTTTTATACTGGAGTTGCCACTTGTGTACATATAATAACAATAGATTTCTATTGGATTCATTCATGTTGCTGTGGATATAAAAATAAGATGATGGTTCAATAATCCTTTCCCTACACTCAAATAGTGACATGAATTTCTAGAAGTATCTGCATAATTTCTCCTTAGAACTGTGCAAAGTCCTCCTGATGTCCTTGTGAACCAGAGTAACATCTATGCTTATAGGTCTTTGACAGTATTCGGTGGAAAGGATTGTAGTTACACATAGAACAGACCTTAATTGGACTCTGAGTAGGAGGCATGATATATTCATTTGTAACCATATGCAGGGCTGATGCCAAATTATTCTGTGAAATGACTCTGTGGATCTACTGAAGTTGTTGGCAAAACAACCATTGACCTCAGAAAAGCCAGGCGTACACCCTTAATATCTACCTTTCTGCTCCTGCAGTATTCAACAATGTAGGAGGTCATGGTACCACAAGAGGGTAGCTAGGAGGAAGATGAGGACGATAAGAATAACAGGGTTCACTTTTAGTTGTAGCATGCAAATCTTCTTCAGTTCCTTATATGAGTGTGTTGTGCTAATCTGACCAAGAGCAAAGCTTCTGCTCGCAATGTCAACAACAGAAAATGAGAAGTGTCCTCACAACTTCTATTTGTGACACATCTGGAGGTTGAAAATGAAAGCCTATGTATTAATCAAGAGGCTTTAAAGATGATACATATTTAAAGCAGAGAGGAGAGCTGAAGACCTGGTGACTTCTGTTAAACAAGATTAGACTTGTTTATTTACTAATTTAGCCCATCTCAGTGAAAGAAGCTGCTGTAGGCCTCCTGCACAGTCAATGGAGTTAAATCTCAGTTGGGTAAGTGATACATACCCTGGAGGTACTTGGCTATGCCCATAAACTGCAAAGAGAAATTGGGGGAAAAGTGCTCTTTCTTCATTCACTACCTTGTTTGTTCACTACTACTTTGTTTCAGCATATTGGACAGAACAAAAATGGACCAGAGATCCTAAACCGTAAAGGTAACACATATATAAGAATGCTACAATCTATTGATTGTACCAATAAAATTCATATCAGTAAGGTAAAACTAGCATTTAGTAATATATAATGGGTTCTGTGTGAATAACAGATGTTTTACTATATTTTAATTAACTCATTTAATTCTTCTATAAATTTGGTTTTTTTTTGGTTTGGGTTTTTTTATTTTTGTTTGTTTCCTGTGGGAAAAAGTAATCTAAGAAGCTACAGAAAGTTAGAAAGAATACTGAAAGAATCAAGAATATAACGTAGAGAATAAAAGCTGTTCTCTCTTTGTATGAAGTGACTAGATACTAGCCTTTTCTCAGTCGCTAAGATCAGTATCTCATCACTGGGCTTAGTGAAAGCAAGATTTAAACTTTGTAGATATTCCTCAGGTCAATGGAAGCTTCCCAGATAAGGGATTCTCTCCTTCGTCCAGACTTTCTAGTACTTCTTGCTGATAGAGTTATGACATTGATTAACATTCTTCGAAGACATGGAAAATCCCACAGACTATGCAGACTGGTGAAAATCACTATTTCTGTTTAACCCAGTGTTGCAGCACCATGTGGAGGAATTTAAAACCCATGTCATGTAGCTGGGCTTGTTCAAGGCATAATACACTAAATATTTCAACTTCTAAGTCATTTTGGCTTATTAAATATGATTTTAATGAAAAGTTATTTGCAGAACAGCTTATAGTGCTTGCAGATTTAATGGAAAAGAACTTCCCTTCACATGAATTAAGTGGGGGTTTTGCTGTTCAGAGAATGCTTCTTTCTTAAAAGACATCATCCCTTTTAACCATTGCAGATGCCAAATTTTTCCTCATTACAAGTTTTCTGATTCTTCAAACACAAGTTTTTTATACACAGACATTTCATCCTGTAGCAAATTGGGACCTTTAAGAGTAGAAGTACCATTCCCTCTGTAATTCCACGGTACTACAGGTTCTAAGTTAGCTACCTTAAAAAGACTGTGCTGTACTCATCATGCCTGAGGCAACTCTTTCTTCTCCAAGCCTTTGACTTCCCTGCAAATCCAGGCCATTTCCATGTACTGGCTCTATATAACTCATGTGGTCAAGCCTTCTTTCTTTTCCCAACCTGCAAAACAAGAGATGTATTTATTTTTTGAACAAAAGGTGGTATGTTTATGCAATCATACATTAGTCTGGGACTCAATGTTCTGGACACAGGCCTAAAGGTAAACCTTAAGTCAGCCTTGAACAGGGCTCTACAAAGTGTTCTTATGTCAGTTTACAATTTCTTGTGTAAGTCAGTACAATATACCCCCGCTTACTGTGTAAGAAGTGATTGCTTGCCTTAGCACCATCTGAGCAAAACAGTTGGCAATCTGGAGGGGCAGAAAACTGTGATCTCCTCTTTCTGCAATAGATGTGAATCACTGTGACAAGTCGGCCATCTAGTATTTACCCCCCGGGGGAAATAAGAGCCCTGTTTTAGGAATTAACTAAGGCACAGATTCTTTATCTCAGGTTTTAGAAGCTGGTGTTACTATAACAAAATGTTATGGCAAATCTGCACGTGTTCTACAGCTCATGAATTCATTACATCATCCTACTGATGACAAACCTCACTCTACAGGATTTCTTAATTTTGAACACCTGCTGTCTTTTGAAATCTCTCCCACCTTTTGGATGTATTCCCATGTGAAGACATGGCCATTGCCTTGGAGTCTGATTTAAACTTTTTGCATCTACAGATCTCAAAGCATGGGCAGAAGCTGAAAGTCCAGGTTTGCAATTCTCAACATTACACTCATGATCCATTTGTTTATATGTGTAAAAATGCCAAAATATTTTTTTTTTTTGTCTTCTATTGGTAATAATGGATTAGAAAATACCTGCAGTTTGTCACTCATGTAAGACAGTGTTATAGTATGCCTATTTCATAAGCAAGTGAGCAGATGCACAGAAGACATTTTGGTAACTTGGTCAAAGCCATGGTCTCTATTCAAAGCTAAACCTCAGAGTTCCAGTTTCGATGCCATTCTCATCAACTGGCTTTTACATTTTGGTGGTGTCAGGGGATAGTATATGAGAACTCTGTTTTTCCAGGGGGACCAAGATCTGCATCTATGCTATGAATCACACAGCAGATACATGGATATAGAACAAAGAAAGTCCATGAAGCTGTCCAGAGATGATCATCTTTATATTTCTATTTCCTAATAAAGGCTTAAATGGTTTCCTTTTGCTTTGAAGAAACAGATGCCCAGTTTCTTATCCAGATCATGTCCTTGTGTGAGACCAAAAGAACATCAACATGTTATTTCTGGAAAGGCTCACACATTCCAATGTAACCATTAAATTTCTGGGAAAAAGTTATTTATAATTACAGCTATGCAAGGCCAATTCAGTGATGGAGAGGTTTAGAAGGTGCACCAGAGCTCTGTTTTAATGTACCAGAACCTGTCCCAGCTGTTTTCCTTTGGACTGCAAACAGACTGACTTTGCAGTCACAAGCAGGGTATTTATCCTCCCTCTCCCTTGATTAAAAACCTGTATTCAAATGTGCAACTACCATTTCTTATAAGGAGTCTTTAGCCCACAAACTGCATTTCAAGAAATTTTTAGACACAGTCATATAAAAGAGGTTTCAGAGATGGGACTTCATTAATGCATAAACATTTGGAAAACCAGCATTTACCTGGGAGGCCAAATATTCCATGTTCAATAATTTGAGTAAGACATACTGTCCTGTACTGCTTGTGATCACTTTTGAAGGTGTAGAGGGTTTTAGCAGGGCCTGGGACAAGGGGTAATAGTTTTAAACTAAACCAGGGCAGATTTAGACTAGATATAAGGAAGAAATTTTTTACAATGATGGTTGTGGAACACTGAAACAGGTTGCCCAGACAGGTGGTAGATGCCCCATCCCTGGAAACATTCAAGGTCTGGTTGGACGGGGCTGTGAGGAACCTGACCTAGTTGAAGATGTCCCTCCTCATTGCAGAGGGGTTGGACTAGATGATCTTTAAAGGTCTCTTACAACCACAACTGTTCTATGACTCTATGATTCTATATTCAAAAGACCCAAGAAAAGAGAAACTTTTCTTCTCCTAGAGACCTCTGAACAGCTTTTTGGATGGCAATGGATTTCAGTTGCTATTAATTTGGACGGAATTCAGACCAATGTAGGAAGCACACCGGTCATGTCCAAACTAGTCATGGAAATCAGGTTCTGCAACTGGTTTTTGTTCCACTTAGAAATTCAATAGGATAAAGGATATTACAGCTTTTGCTGTAGCCAAATTTTATTTAGTTTGCTGTTTCCTTGTCATGTGCTAAACTGGGAAGCCCTGGTTACAGAGGGAGCCATACGGTAGTAGTCAGGTGAACTGGACTGAGTATAAGAATACATCTCCATCTATCTAATGTACCCAGCTCTGTGTGGGGACAAGACTACAAAGTCCCCTGCACTGGTGCCAACAATCTGACATCTGGCTTAAAAAGAGAAAATTTTTTTTTTCCTTCTTTCCAACATTTTACATTTCCCAAACCTGCCAACAATGAGCCATAATTCATGCAAAGGCTTATGAGAGCACACTAAACCTACTGTGGTTTCCTCAGTGCCATCCCAGAATGCTGCTTCAGGTTTCAATAACAAGCATAGATTGGGATTTCATTATTTAATACTACTGGGGTGGGGTTTTTTGGAGGGGTTTGGGGTCTTTTTGGTTGCTCTTGTTGTTTTTTTAACAGCAGTGGCGGTCATCGGAGAACACACAGCTCATGAGCTCTCCATGTGTATGCACTGGGCGCTCAAGTAAGGAAGCAGGATTCTTATAAAACGGGACCTGTCTGTTACGCGTGTTCCCAAAGCTCTCCATTGTTTTCTCTCTGATGTGAAATGTACTGTATCTTTAAGTTTTCCTAAATGGTCTGAGCTCTCTTTGGAGAACCTTAGTTTTCTGCACCCACTATGTGGAGAACCATAAGGAAAGGTAGACAACTACATTTGGGCAGGTGAGTTAGCGTACTTCTAGCTATCTAATGTAGACAGCTTAATTAGGCACCTCAAACTTAGTTGTTGTGAATGTTCCCCCTTTAGTACATGAACAGATACCAGATTAACAGAGGATGATTCATTACTGCCTTCTTTTGTACATATTTTAACACACAGATTGACATTCAACATAGTGTTGTGATTTGCTCATTGGCTCAGATTATTTCCTTTCTCTAATTAGCAAGCAGTAAACATCTGAATTTTATAAATTTATGGACAAAAGGAATGTTTGCCTACTCCAGCTTGGTATCGTAAACTAAAAACACAA
>VZUD01000024.1:41296634-41335478 GCA_013401065.1 Cepphus grylle | reverse complement strand
AAACACAAGGTTTATCTTCTAAAGTATGCAAGTATCTTCTAGAAGTATTAAATGTATAATATATTGGATAGGACATTTCAACCAAGTCAGGAGGATGTTTTACTGGTGATACTTCTCTATTCTGTGGCACTGAAAAATCTAATGATTAATTAGCAATATTAGTTTAGTGCTAAGTGGCTGAGGTTCTGTATTAACTGAAAAAACAATTTGCACAGTTGTCTTTAAGGTCAGAAACTGTTACCTCAGAACCACTCCTGATTTACACCGGTTGTGATGCTGTCCAAAGAAAGCTATACTGATTTACATCAGGCAGTCTCCTGCGTGCGATTCAGCTCTATAGGTAAATACAATGCACATGGATTTTAAGGGCATGATTGGAAAACAGAAATAAAATATACAGTTATTCTTGAACTTAGGAAATCTCACAGCTATTCAGGATTTATTATATTCATCCAGAAAAATATGGGAGTGCAGATAACCAGACCACCCTGAAAAAAAACTCATTTAAAACTGGACTTTGGAACTCCTACAAAGAAAGGAAAAAAAAAGAAAAAAGAAAAAAAAATAAAAAAGAAAGGAAGACTTGTTTTTTTTCACCCACAGTGCTGATGTCTACTCCTACTTGCTTCTTTCACACCAGTGCATAATGTCTTTGGACACTTATCACAATAGCCCCCTTGGTAAATGAATATTTTTATCGCAGTAGCCTTTGGAACTTTAACAAAGAAAGATGGGTAGATTCCCACCCACAACATTAAAAGTTTTCCTATTCACTCACACCAAACCATGTTCTAATGTTTAAACAAACCCAAATGCTTGGGAAAATTTAGATTTGACCTCAGTGTGCATGCTAAACAGTTTACATTACAGCAAACTCTAGTTTTCCCTAATGTGTATAGCACTTTGGAACTTTGTCAAAACGGAACAGTTTCAAAGCTGTATGATCTTCACCCGGGGGCTTAATTGAAGCGGCATGAAAAATATTTCTTTCTTTACTTTTTTCCTTCTTTTTCTTTTTTTTTTTTTGTTGTTTTGTTTTTTGGGTTTTTTTTTTTTACCCCTTATAAAGCTGGATCTGAAGCTGGATACTCTCCAAAAAAGCTTATGAAGCTGACAAACATTTACCTCCCGGTCCTACAACCCTAAAACTTCGTAGAAATTCAGAGCAAAGGTCAGACAGAGGAAAAACATATTAGAAGAGGCATGACAAGCCAAGTTTTATTCTACTTGAAAAGCCAGCTTTTTAAAGTTCTTTTCCTTTCATATTGGTTGTTTGAAAAGAGATCTGAAGAAAAGTCGAAATCCCCATATAAATGCATATGTTTTCAAATGGGAGGATACCTATGTAGATGCATATTAAGCTGCATATAACTTTGGTGGGCAAGCCATGTTTGAAGAGCATTCCCAATGTAGTTGACGCTCATGTCGTTTTTGAGTCCCCGTTGAAGTTCATTTGCATCAAATTGAAATGAATGTATAAAAATTAGATGTTTAATTTGCGGTTGCCAATGGCATAAGAAATATGCATATGTGTTATTTTCTTGCCAAGCAAAACACTTTTACAGTAAATGTTGTATCTGTATAGCTCTAAAATGGATTGTATATTCCAAGATTTATACCTCAATACTGGATTAGGTACTATAGTGTATTTTACTGGATGGCTCGTGGCTTATGTCCACAGAATATTGTCAGTCCAAACTAGATAAATTACCAAAAAATCACATATATATTGATGCGATTTAAGCATAAGCGAGAGTGTAAGCGCACAAACTTTGCAAAACCTTTTTAGTGTATATTGATTTGAGCATCACAGAACCAAAACAATCTAATAAGGGATTAATTTAGGAAAATCATATTAGAATATGCAATACATTTTAGAGGCAGGCATGGAACATAATATCCGTAACTTGAGGAGTCCTATTTATGCTCCCATTTATTCTAACATAGCTCCATTATTTTTTCAGGGTCATTCCTGTTTATCACTTTTTAGACTGGGCAGTGAGGGGAAGGATTGGGAGAACAGACCCACTGGTTCTCTACAATTTTCTACAACCAGGTATTGCAATCTTTCTTTCATCTGATTAATTGCATGGATGGGGATATTTCAGTTCAGCTCACAAAATTAAATCCAGCAAAGATTATTGGATATGCTTGCAGAGTTAATACGAAATTTTAATCATCCAGAATATATCAGCTCCAGTGTGTTCCTACAAATCAAATGCAAATAATATACAGTTCCTTGGTCAAATCCTCAAGTGGGGAAAATCAACTAATCTGATCTACATCAACCAAGGATGGGATCTCGGGTTTAATCTGTGTCAGGATTTTCCAAGTGTAATATTCAAGATCCTGAGAACTTACGAAATACTTCATAATGTGAAGATTCCCTGAAAAGTCGAGAACGCATCTCAAACTGTGATTTGAGACTTGAGGGGCATGAAGTTAAACTCTTTACAGCAACCTGAATATTTATAGGGAAAGAGAGATTTCACAATTCCAGCTCCACAACATATTAAGTACTTGCAGTTATAGGGAAAGAGAGATTTCACAATTCCAGCTCCACAACATATTAAGTACTTGCAGTTACTGTTAGTCAGAAATGAGGGTCAGGGATTTTGTTTCATGTTAGGGGATCTCATGTCATGTGTAAATGCTTCAGATAGAGTGCACACATGATACCTTTATCCATTAACCGAGCAGCCTGACCAGACTTTTCAGTATGTCAGATTCTTAAGACTGATTATTTAGCATTTTCCAATCCAGATGTACTGTATTAGTTTCAAACAGAAAAACTCAGTGTCTATGATATTCATCTTCTCTCACCCCCAACAGAGGTTAAATAAATGAACAAAGTCATTAGAACCCTGTCAGTTGCTGTGTATTTTTTGGTAGAATAAGCATTATTTTTTAAAGATAGTGTATATCCAACCTTGAGGGAAAAGAATATGATGGAATTTTATAATGATTACATAAATAGGAACATATGTATGTTTAATTGAATTCTACACAAAAAGATTTTCAAAAGCTGTTCAATCCAGTGTACATGGACTGTCTTACCAAAATGTTCTCTTTAACCACTTGGTTTCTAAAAATGAAAGAGTTAATTGTAACAAAGACTTTATTTAATGATTTTTGCCACATTTCTCTTTGTTTATCTTACTAGATTTACATGTCAAATGAAAACAATTTAGTTGTTTCTCATTGTTGGAAATGGTGGTTTATCTGAAAGCATTTAAAAACAATATATAGTAAAAAAAAAAAAAACCTTCTCTCAGCAGATCCTAAATCCTAGAAATGCTTCAGTACGTGACAAGAAGATTGTGCCTGCATGTGCAGAGCCTGATGCACAAAGTTGTATGCAAGATCAGGGATTCCAAAATACTTCTGATTTCTGGTAAGAACACTGCAGAAGCACAGTTACATTTGTAATTGGATTTCCCCTTGGGACACTGGTACCGCAGAAAACAGACTTTTCATTGCAGTACATGAAGAATTAGGCATGTAACTAGATAAGTCATACACTGTTACAATGGTAAAATTTATGCACACATGTACCTGGAGGCTTATAAAATACTAGGCACTAGATGTTTTCTATGGAATTTAGGAGAAAATTAAAGACAAAAATGTTTGAAATATTTTCTTTCTTTCCCCCTGTTTTTACTTTTTATTTTGATCTTTATTTCCATCCCTCTGGATGCTTTTTCTGCCACGTTAGAGAAAGAATTCTTCACTCACAGTAGCAATGACAGTAATAAGGAACTGCTAAGCATCTGATAAATATCAGAAGTGATATTTGCAGTGGAATATTTAAAGTGCACTTCTGTGTGATCAGAGATTCTTCTTTCTCATAGTAACTCAGAGACTGAGCACATGGACAGAAGGAATCTTGTTCCTCAGTTCAAGCATTCTGTTTTTCTTGACCTTTTATCTATCTCACACAGCCTACCTACATTTTCCCACGATTTAGGATCCCAGTCATGACTATCAGATAGCCACTGTCCTTCTCACACCTACATAGTGCTTTTTGAGCGTTGCCCTTATTTACTGTTTGGGATTTCACAGCTGCAGGCTGTAAAGCAAATTATATGGGAGCAATCACTCCTCATTAGAACTTCAGCCCAGAGAGCCAAGGAATTTACTGATGTGATCAGTACTAGTTGTGATTATCTCTTTTTTAAGAGATGTTGGCCCACACTAAATGATTTTTCATTTATTGTTTTTCATGCTCTGGGATTTTTCACTGTATGAAAATGATTTCTGAAGGAGGGCAACTATCATACGTATGGTCACTAGATGATAGAGTAGCATGCAGAACAAAACTCCCTCTGTGGAGAGTAATCCATTGAAGAAGAACAAAATCAGCTATTTCTTTGAAGTGAATCCTAATAGTGTCATCACTCAGCTAATGATTAATATCTTTGTGCTTTCTTAGAATGATTAGATTATGTATAAATAAGGTGACTAAATTAGTCCTTAAATAAAGCAGTTGATTTTGCTTCATTTTGATGAAAGGACTAAATTTTATCTTCATTTCTATCAAGGTAGTATCCCTGGAAACCTCAGGATTTGGTAATACCTATATTAGTTTGCTAAAGTACTACACTGGCCTCCTTTCTGAAACATAGAGTCAAAGAGTGCTGACTTGAAGTCCTCATTACAGTGCCTTGAGCTGTTAGTGCGAGCCCTAAAGCCCGGAAAGAAGCTCTATCTCAAGGCATTTCCCATCTCTTCTTTTCCCAACTTCTGCTCAAAAGTCTTCCAAAGGAGCTTCCATCACAATGGAGCCTCCCAAGAGCTCTGAGTTAGGCATAATTATAGTCATTTCGCCACACATTAGAGTGTCAACTCTCACATTTATTGTGCATATATCATTTCAATTATGATCGAGTGGTGGCATATGAAGTTGTGTATACCAGGGACCATCAAAATTCAAATGGAAAGGCAGATCCCTGTCCCACAGACCTTACAATTGAGTGAGGTCTAGAAGTTGCCTACAAGTAAGCAATGTGACTGTCCTGCTCCTGCTCTGCATAGTTGGGAGCACTTTCAGTATATCAGGTGCTTAACTGTTCTTTGCTGTTCAAATTCTCATTATTGAAGAAAACTTATTTTCACCTTCTCCTTTAATTTGTTTTTGAAGCTTACACTGTATTGTTTATATGTGGGCTTGAGGTAATTTTCCCAGAAAGTCCTATCACGCAGCAGAAATCGTATAGCCTCAAAGGAGATAAAGATCGTTCCAAGTCAATGCATGATGTCTGCTCTCTCCTTGTTTTAATCATGCAAAGGTGAGTGAAAGCACCTGAGAAACTGTTCAAATGAGTCAAATTTCATGGAACATCTTATTCTTTTCCAAAGCACACATTTTAGTACGCAAAGTGAAAACAGCTAACTAAACTGCTCATACAAGAACAGTAAAATAATTGAGAAGAAGAATAAGAAACTGGATTGTGTTCTTGCCTAGCCTACAGTGTTCTAATGGCTAGTACTTCTCAGTGTTGTTTCCAGACTGACCATGAGGTCAGTCTTCAGAGACCTTCACCATCTTCATCACCGGTTTTTGGATTTGTGCTACCTAAGCATGGCACCATGTCAGTTTGTTTAGGTAGTGGCATTCTGTAGATTTTTATAGTCATCCAACATCTGTGGCTACTTCAAACATGACCTCTTAGAGCCCCTGCTTTTTGACTGAAGCTCATGGTCCAGTGGCTTTTGTTTCTAGTGGTAATAAGTAATTCTTATCTTTTTTTCATGGAGTCTATATGTCCACAAGGATGGAGGATCTCCTCGTTGCTTCTAACTCTGAGGTCATCTCACATTCCCCTCCAAAAGGCAATCCTTCCTATGATAGGGCAGTTGGCACTAACTGGTTTCTGGGGTGGCTATCTCTTTCTGTTGATTAAAGAAGGAGCTTAAAGAGCTAGCTTTGCCTGAGTAACTAATTTTATATAGTGGTGAATGGGTTGAATGTCATTTTAGGTGCCTCATTTTAAATGGTTAATGCCAGGAAGGACCGATTCCACCCATCCTGTGGAACTAATCATACTTCATTAAAATGCTGATTCCAATGGTACATCAGAATTAAAATACAGCTCTTCTGAACTTCCTGTTTAATATTTATTGCCCTATTTAGTAATACTAAGAAAGAGTTTCTTAAAGATCTTCCAGTAGCAGAGTTTCCAAATGTCTGTAAAACAGTAAAAACAGTATTTTCCAACACACATGATAAGTGCAAAAGGTGCACAGAGAATGTCTTGGCAGAAAAAAACAGTAGAACTCGAAGACATAAAGAAAATATTTTTTTCTTGCAAAATATTTTTCATTGAGAGAATGCCAATTACATATATCACAGTTATAAGAACCAAAAGAACCAATTCTAGTATAACAGGATTCACATACTCAGCATGCTTAAGAAATACATGTTATTAATTAATAACAGTTGGATTGTTTTCCATCTGAGATGATCCAATATAAAACTAAAGTTCCTTTCTGTAATAAGTGTTAAAAACTTGCAAAGAAATAGATTTTAATCATTCCTAACAATCTTAAAAAAGCTTTCTAAATAGGGGATAAATATTTTCTTTTACATCAGGGAATCCCTTTTGACTTTCTTCTCACCTCTTCAATGAAGAATTAATTGTTTCTTATTGCAGACATTGCTACAGGCACATGATTCTCAGGAGAGAATGTTTCTGGAATTACTCCATGACAAGCAATGGATTCATTCCAGTATAAAACCAGTGCACATGAAAGCAGGGTTATGTCTCTTTTGATACCTGTAGTACAACATGGGACAGTCACATAAATAAGATCTGTCTCCACTGAGCTATTCTAGCTTCTATTGGTAAAGATTTTGTTTTATACATCTTTAAGGCTAATGTGGAACTGTGTGGCAAGTACATAAGAGCAGTACACCCCTTGTCATATCTACCAGTACCACATGGTACGTATATTTTCTTGAACAGGAGATTTTGAAGTTGGAACTTTGAACATCAGGTATGTTGAAAGTCTCAGTCCATTTCTTCTGGGCATCAGAAGCAGAATACAAGGGAACACAGGCTTTTGTAGTCCTATAGTTTTCATCATCATTACTTTTAGCTCTTCATAGTCATTTGCATGCTTTCTTTTTATGGATAGGGAGATAAAGCTCATAGATTTAGAACTCCAGAAATGCTTGGATACAAATTTTAGGATTTTGTGTCATAAAAGGGAAGAGCCTTCCTCAGACTAAAAAGCCCATAAAAAAAACAAAAGAAGAATGAATATAGTTCTGAAGAGTTGTTGGCCTCTCCATTAATTGTCATGAGAAAGAAACCATGACAAACAACTAGAATTATGTCCTTGACACAGCTACTGACTATTGCACAGACTTTGGGTAATCTACGTATTTTCTCCATTTCAATGTCCCAATCCTAAAAATGCACATGGTGGTGTTTTAAATTTCCCAGGGTGGATATATATCCATTCAGATTTTCTTGATATACATAATTTACAGACTGTTTACCATTGGAGCTAAAAGTTTCTTTGAAGAGAAATGAGAAATTTGAAAGATTTCCTTTGATCATGACTTTGATCGTGAACAACTGCGATTGTTTCCTTGGACAGCCTGTCCAAAAGTGTGTCCAAAATTTAATTTTTAGCGGGACTAAGGAGAGAGGACAAGAATGCAAGACCATGTGTCATCCAAATGCCAGCAGCTTGATAGGGGCAAACTTACTTAGAAGAACTCTCTTGATTTACACCTGGTGATCTGCCTGGGAGTTACTTTATTTGGATCATTGAGTTTGTGCATGGTATTTAGGGGTCAGACTTTATACAGGGAAAGGAATTACTGTGCTTCAGTCCTGTTAACTGTGTGCCTGGCAAAATTTGACTCGTGTAGGAAGTGATTAGGAGCTCAGATTTGCTTTCTGATCACAAACCTTTATATACTTTTGTGTTGAAAGACAGAGATTATCCTATTTCTGACCACATGCAAACACATCAGCACAGCCAAGCAAGGACACTTTAAGATTAAGGCTGAGGATAGCTTGCCTCCATCTACTACTTCCCCTACCTATGGATAGGACTTAGAAGTGAGGTGTAAGTGGCCAGAAAACAGAAAAGTGGAGTAGGGGAGTGTTGATGCTGTCAGGCTTCCTTGTTTAAGGTCTGTGTGGTTGATTTAGCAGCAAACACTATGAGCAATGAGAAGGAGCTGGCTGGGAAGTGAATGGTTTATAATGATCATGGGTACCAATACCCAGAGGGACAACTTTGGACAGTAAAACATTTATTATAGAGTACTATAGAGTATAAGCGTTTACTATAAGTAGGTAGAGCTTTAGATGATTTCATAGTATCGCAAGAGGGAGACTGATTCAAATTTGCACATTATTGGAGTAAATAAGAATAATTCTACTGAGCTCGGTAGTTTGACTTCAGCAGGTACCTTGTCAGAAGAGTCCAATAGGCAGAATACAAGCAATAACAATAGAAAGTTCATAAGCTAATTGAATATGTATTTCATAGAAAAAAAAATCCACACCTAACATTCTTTCCAGGAAACATACACAAGAATAATGATCTAGATATTAACTTATGAAATGTTGCCTACAGTCAGTTACTGTTGCGTGTCTTTCTACTGTAGACAAAACGAATTGGAGGCTTTGACTTAATATAATGAAAATCTTCTGTATTTTCCTCAGTTGAGAAGCTTCATTGAGTCTTTATATTAATGTTCCATTATTATATGAGATGGGAGAGAAATCTACCTGCTTTTCTGTGCCAAGTCTTTTATCAGACGAGAACATGTATTTCTGCAGTTGTATGAAACAGAGAATTGCAGATGTTCAGAGCCTGTTTCCAGAAGCCACCCTTTTCTTGAGGTCCCCAACACCAATTTCTGTCATATCTAGCAACAGCTATTTTAGTGCTAGCAGGGAGAAGTTAGAAGGTGTCAGAGTGATAATGTGTTGTTTTGGATCTTGCAGTTGTTTAAATGTGTGTGGAAAAAAACAACTAAACAAAAATGGTTCTGCTTAAATTTCCATCACCGCAGAGTCATGCTCTGAGGATTTTGAAGAGAATAAGAAGTAGGAGATGAATAAAAATATGGTAAATTAAACCTCATTTATACCTGGCAAAATCTACCCAGTCTTATTCATGTTTAAGAAATATTACTGGCTCCTCCCTAGATTGAGCAATGTACCATTTCTTCTTCAGAAAAAAAAAAGAAAAACAAAACAAAACACCCCTAAATATTTTCAGACTACAGGCTGTATAATAAACTTCTTTTCCTCAGACTTAAAGCACAGGGTGAACGACAACTGTTTTTCTTTGTGGAGCTGTCTGCATAAATGACATTAAAAGTATTTCTCATGCTACCTCAGTTTCAGCTACCTTACGACTTTGCTGATCTATACACACATTAATGGAAACAACCAACTTCATCTATATACCTTGTATTTATTATCTTGTTGTATAGTTCAGAACTAATAGCTGATGGGACACTTAATTAATAAATAAATACTGGGGTGGAAGAAGTTGCTCATGCTAAAGTCATTCTCACAACCAGTTTGTCAAGATGTTATCAATTTTTGTAATGTGATTTGAAAATTGATAGAAAAACTGCTTTTATGTGAAGGATATGGGTTTTGCCCTCCCACAAACAAGCACTTATTTTAGGTCCCTGTGTGGCCTTCAAAACATCTGATTTAGTTTGCCAAACTGGAAATGATGAGGAGTCAGGAACTACTTTACAAGATCAACCTTCAAGGAAATGTTGGACACCCTGCTTTTATCAGCTGTGCTAGAAAAGTAAATACCAATTGTGTACCAAAGAGTTAGGTGCTTCTAAGCAATTTAAAAACAGATGTTGAAGGGCTCTCATGGGATGTTTTGGTATTTTATACTGGGATTTTCAAAGTGTCCTGGGAAATTCAGCATCCAAATAACACGTGATATCAATACAAACTCTGGAAATATTTCCCTGTGTTTGGTTTCATGGCAAGGTTTTAGTAGCAGAGGGGGCTGCAGAGGTGGTTTCTGTGAGATGACACCAGAAGTTGCTCCTGTGTTGGACAAAGTCAGTTCCAACTGTCTACAGGACAAACCCACTGCCGGACAAATCTGAGCCAATCAGCAATGTTGGTAGCACCTCTGTGACAACATACTTAAGAAAGGCTAAAAAATCTGTGGAACAGCAGCTGGGGGAGAGGTGTGAGAATACGTGAGCCATAACTCTGCAGACACCAAGGTCAGTGAAGAAGGAGGGGAAGGAGGTACTCCAACTGCTGGAGCAGATTCTGCTGCAGCCTGTGGTGAAGACCATGGTGACATGTGTTGTCCCCTTGCATCAAGGAGGACCATGGTGGAGAAGTCATTCATCCTGCAGCCTGTGGAGGACACCACACCAGAGCAGGTGGATATGCCCAGAAGGAAACTGCAGCCTGTGGAAACCCCATGCTGGAGCAGGCTCCTGACGGGAACAGAAGCCCGAGGAGAGGAGCCCATGCAGGAGCAGGTTTTCTGGCAGGATCTGCAACCCTGTGGGGGACATAGGAAAGAACCCGTGGAAAGGACCCATGCTGGAGCAGTTTGTGAAGAACTGCAGCCTGTGGGAAGGACCCACACTGGATAACTTTGTAAAGGACTGTATCTCATAAGACAGACCCCACACTGAAGCAGGGGAAGATCATGAGGAGGAAAGTGCAGTAGAGATGAAGCATTATGAACTGACCACAAACCCCCTTCTCCATCCCCCTGTGCTGATCAGGAGAAGGAAGTAGAAGAGTTGGGATTGAAGCTGAGCCTGGGAAGAAGGGAGGGATGGGGGGAAGGTATTTTTAGGTTTGTTCTTATTTCTCATTATCCTGCTCTGTTTAATGGACAATAAATTAAATTATTCTCCCTAAGCTGAGTCTGTTTTGCGTGTGACAGTAATTGCTGAGAGATCTCCCTGTCCTTATCTTGATCCATGATCCTTTTGTTGCATTTTCTTCCCCTGTCCCGTTGATGGAGGGGCAGTGATATAGCGCCTTGGTGGGCACCTGGTGGCCAGTCAAGGTCAAACCCACCACATTCCCTCAGAATTCAATGAAATCCCATTCTTAACCTTGCATCCCTCCCACGTATCTCCAGCCACTTAACTGGTTGAGCCAAGCTAGACCCTACTTGCCCTGGGAGGCCATACAGCTGCTGAGAGACAGAGGTGTGATTTTCTCCAGGCTGTGATCCAGCCTGCCCAGGACCGCTCACCAGCAGCTGTACAAGGAACACAAGATGACTGTGCTCCCACTTCAGGTGACTCATATAATTGCCTAGAATCAGTGAAGTGAAACCGAACCTCAATGCTTTCATTTGCACCCCTTGAACTTTCACAGGACAGGCTATTAGGTGCACGTCCCACAAAAGACACCAGCTGCCTCATCCCCTTCAAAGACAGAGGGTCCCATGGCTGTCATCAACCTTATGATTTAAGTTGCAGGCGATAGCAGCATATCACCATGCATTTTATTCCATCCATGTATTTTATGCTGTTCTTGCATTAGCTACAGTCTTCAAAGGTGAGTGGGCAACCCTTGCCCTGCCTCAAATACACAGTTTTTGGTCACTTGTCTGCATGCCACTGCAGTATTTAATTAGAGGTTCATCTACTGTAACTCAAATGGAATACAATGCCCAGCATCACCAGAAGGAAGGCATAGCTCATCCAAATATTACTATTCATCTACTCGACCAAAAACTGCAGTGCTTAGGTTTGTCTGGTGTTTCTGCCACCAACAAAATGAAGATGCTGCATTAACATGCTGCCACTAAAAGCATAAGGCATCTGATATTAACAGGAATATAACTAATAGTCCTAAAACCTGTTCAAGTCTTAATATAACTAAATCATTAAATCTATCTCCATCTTTCTCTCTCTTTCAGGAGGTACTAAAATGCATACCCACCACTGTGAATGTGTTAAGTAAAGGAAAAAAAAATTAAAAATTAAATATATATTTTCAAAGCCCCAAAGAAGCCATTTAATGCTGCAAAAGAGAGAATAAATTGCTGATTTTTTTTCTTTTTTCCTTTTTTTTTTTTTTTTTTACAAATGGCTGGGAGTGTTATAATGTATTTGATTTTTTTTTTTTTTTCCAGAGGTAATCTTAGATGTGGAGTGAATGAACTGAAGTCTGTTATCAATCCATAACATCTGCTGCAGTGTCAAGTGATGAAATGGGTGACTCCAGAGCCCAAGACAGCTGGGATGGCTTTCTTAATGCAGTAGGGTATTGTGCAAACAAACAGGCACTGATACCGTCTATGGTTGTCACAATTATTCAAGCTGGTGATACATCTTCCTGTATTAGCTGCTTGAGAAGCCCTATTTCTTTTAAAAGTAAACTACTGTATAACAATCACCCATTCTGGTCTCTAACTCAGTTGAGTGCAAACATAATAAAACATTGGAAATAAAAATAAATTAAAATTTGCCACCAGAGCAATAAAGCATAAAATAAGTATATAAGAGCTTGGAAAAAAAAAATCTACTCACAGTTTATAGAGCTAAGAAATAATGTATACCTTTGTAGCTGAATCTACACTGACAAGATAATTCTGCATCTCTGTAGTGGCTCCGAGTTAATGGGAAAACTAGTACATTGTTCAGAGAAGTTAACAATTGAGGGTTAAAAAAGAGAAAAAACAAATATAGATCACCCAAAACATCCTTTTGCCATTGCAGGATGATTACTGAGATCACTTAGGGGATTTTAGATTAAGGGCAATATTAAAGTGTTTCAAATGTAAGTAAAGAACAGGAATTTAGATTTAGGGTCCTACATATAAACCATCATCAGCCTTAATTCAACAAAATATTCTCTGCTTACAGAGTATATAGGAAAAATAATGCATAAAACTGCAAGAGACAGATGTTTTTAGAAAAGACTAAGACTCAGCAACTGATTTTCATGAAAATCTCAAAATTATAATTTAGATTTTCATTGTCATTTATAGACAGAATTTAATTCAACAATCACTTTCAGTCTTCAAACCCACAAAACCTGTGAGAGAGAAATGTATAAATATAAATGTATAAATTCAAAGCATCTTTTATATTATTATTATTTTTATTTTTCCAAGATGAAATGTTTCAACCTTTGAGAAAATCAAAGCTGCATTTACTTTTGGAAATGGAGCCAAAGTTCTGATATTTTAAAGAACAAGGCCACCAGAACCAAAATTAATTTTTTTCATTTGCACTTAATATTTTAATCAGCCTAAATATAATTTATATTAAGTATATATGTGGAATAATAAATTCCACATATATATGAATAATATATTTAAAAAAAAAAAAAATGTTCACTGAGTACCAAGTGTGAGTTCAAGCCCAAAATTTTAGAATCAGATTTTCTGACCAAACTTTATCTGCCGTCCTTCCTCCTTTCTCAGGAAAAAAAAAAAAAAAATATATATATATATATATATCTGACCACTCTGAACATGACATTTAACTCCCTCTTGTACATGTGGGAGAGAGGGCACGCAGACCTGTGGAACTGGTTCCAATCTCACTGATGATGGTGAGGTTGCGGTGCAGAATGTAAGTTGCAAAACTAAGGGCTAAAAATTAAGCAAAAGATGGAAATAGTGTGCTCGCTCAGATGCTCTGCCTGATGTTTGCCACTGTCTCTCTATTGCCCTGAATCAGACCTACACAGATCTTTCTGATTGATTCCCCTGGCATATCCGCAGGCATTGCAAAAAGATATGTGTTCTAAGAAAAAGATGGGGTGGGTGTTTTTTTTTTTTTTTCACATTAACTGAAGCTGGTGAATCGTTTTGAGGTTGAAGATTCTCCCTTCTCTTTCCCAAGATGCGAATAGATTACTAAAATGCCGGTTTTATGTTCTCATGCGTTCCTGACTTAATAAAAGTACCTTATTTGCCTAGATGTGTAGTATTGGTTATTGCTTACCAGGAGGCTGGAAGAACCCAAAGGAAGATGAATAGATTGTGTCAGATTAATTTGGTATGATCTGATTCTGTTAGATCTTCTCATCTGATTTCATTTTTCGAAACAATGAGTGGAGAGGGCAATTTTCCAACCTATGACCTTTCAACAAACATTAAGCTGCTCCTGAAACACCACAGTCATTACATATACATGGTGTGTGGCAATTGTTGGCAAAATTCATTGAAGGGCTAGACTGTCTGCCAGGGGTCAGGCTGGGTGCCCCCAAAACTGCTGGTCATCTGTTTCCCCCTCCCAGGGAGGGAATTTACGGTTTTGTCAGTGAGACTTGTAGGGACCATACAAAGTAAACGTTAAGGATCATATCCAGGTCTGTTAGCACAGTTGCCCCAAAACATTTGAACATCCCTGAGTGAGTTTCAGACTGGGAATTACTTTCTAGGCAGTGGCAAAATCTCATTTTTTCTTAAGCGGCAACATTACTCCATTGCTGAAGCAATGCATTAGGAAAAAACAGTGAAGGAAGATGCACAGAACATGCTGGGTCAGGGAGATGAAGGTATGGCTCCATGCTAGAGTAGCTACAGAGAAGCACGACTCCTTCAGCTCATCTGTAAGAGAGAAGAAAGTTCTCCTCCAGCAATGCAGAAACAGGAAGGAGTTAGGAGATATTTTCAAGGAGGTGAAGAACAGTTCTCCTCAAAGCCAGTGAAACAGAGAACTACCAGCATCAGGAGAACCTGAGGATCTTCACAGGTAGCAAAGACTTCTTCCACACTGAAGGAATAGATTTTGTGTGGACACCTGCAGATAAAATGAATTAATATAGTTTTATTTTTCTTGTGTTCCAAAAGAAATGAACTTCAGCTGATCGCATACCTCTCTCGCTTTCCATTCCTCATCTTCTTTTCCTTTCAAAGACCTTCAATCTTAAAAAAGCATCAGCCAAATGTGATGGGGGGAAATTTCTAGCGTGTTGAAATGCTCAAAGTTTTATTGAAACTGCCAGCATGTAGGAGAGGCCCCATATGAGTTCTCATATTAGGGACCTCAGCTAGGGAAAAGCAAGATGGAAAATTGCTGCAGCATGTAAAACTGTGAAAAACTGTGAAAATCCATTGATGATACCAATTCTGAAACCATTTATCTGTTAGAGAGACTGAGAACGGAAACCGAAAGTGTTGCAGGTGACTTCCATCATTCACTTCATTCATTCCAACCACTTATAAAAAGACTGAAAGCCTTAAAAACAGAGCAATAACCTGCTCTTCTGAGTATGTTTCCTACTTCATTTTCAAAACTTGGCTCTCCTTATGTAAAAACAAGAGCTGAGGTAATGCAAACAGGGTTGAAAATACATTATTTTGCAGTAGTTCTCTGCTGCTGTTGACATGCCACAGGGACCCTCATAAGCACATCCTCAGAGCACAGGTGTTCCCACCTTGAGAAGGTGTGCCATGGATTTAACCTGTTTGTGGTGTGCGAGGCTGCATAAATGAAGTATCAGATTGCTTGTTCTAGCTTTCTTCTCTAGTTTAGCCGTCTCAAAAAACAAATTTAAGAGTGTCTTCAAAGGCTGTTTCCAAAAATACAAAGAATCTGCAAAGTCTTTGCAGAATTTCACTGGTTGGAAGACAGCAATGAGAATTACAATGGTCATTCAGTAATTCAGACGAGGGACATAACTCACATAAATGCTGGAGGTACTCTTCAGGTTCTTAATTTCCTCATAGATGCTCTTTGGCAAAACACATAGTTTGGCTGCTCAAATTTTCTTGTCTATTACATAGGGAAATGTTGATCTGTATTTTCCAAGGCTGTGTACAGGTTAATTCATACTGACCATGAGAAACAGAAAAACATTGTTATTAGTAAGCTTTTATTGTGCTTTCATCATTCATTGCTGTGGAGACTGAATCAGATCGAGCAGATGATCAACTCAGGTAATTAGTGAAACGACTGAATAAATTTGAAGCTCATCTGTTGTGAAACCTGTATAGAGAGGGTTGGACTATCTTGCATTCTATGTTCCTTTTGTACAAGTGTAAGTGAGACACAACGTAGGAAGGAACTGGGACAGTGAGAAACAGACCAAGATAATACAGCATGGTCTTAAACTTACTCCCATTTAAACCCCGTTGCCCAGTTGCCTACTGACCCCTCTCCCATTGACTCAGAAGTTTGTCATCCATTTCTTAGTTCTAATTTCCCTTTGTCTCTCTTTAAGAAGTTGTTTGGGGATTTTGGGGTTTTTTTCCTCCCCCAGGAATTGAAATAAGTTTCTGGTGCTTTGTCATTTAAAAAAATAAAATAAATAAAATGAAAAGAACATAGAAATCTTGCAAGAAATTTGTCTCTGTAATGCAGGCTAATTGATATTGGCACAGGGTGAAGGGGACTGAAATTGAAAACATGAATGATACTGATACTTTAACGGTAACCAAGTGCATACACACAGAACATTTATATTTATTATTATGCAGATATGTGCATATACTCAGCAGTACCAGGTCAAAATAAAACTGGGTTAATATTATACAGACTGGGGAAATCTGATATCTTTATGGTGGACAACCATTTATAGGAGGATTGATATATCAACTAAAGTCCTGTTATTTGGGCTGTCTAGTGGAGCTGAAAATAACTTTGACATGGTACCTTGCATACATTATCATTATGCATTTCATTTTTCCTGTCTGTTAAATAAGACTGTTTGCAGAACTGGGTAATGTTTTTTTGGTTTTGATGTTTTTTTTCCCCCCTGTAAGAAAATGTGCTTCAACAAACAGAAACTTCTAAATTAATTTATTTTGTGAATTTGTATTGATTTGTTTTTTCCAAACTCGCACCTCCAAAAATGGTCTTAAAAGCACCAAAGTGGGTATCTTAGAACTTTAAAAAAAATGCTTGAATTTCATCCAACCTAAAGTAAAGATAATTTTTTTTATTATTATTATTATTTTAGTTTGGCCATTGACTTGAAAATGGTTGGACTTCAGAAAATTGTTTCCCCTTGAAGATCCAAAGGGCTAAAACTGACAGAAAACGACCTGTGTTAATATCTCTGTTTTATTGGTGGATCTTCTAAGCTTCTGGGATTTTAGCTAAACCCACTTTTTAAAAATGTCATAATCCAGCATGTGAGACTAAGAGAATAAAAATAAGAAATGGTCAATAAAAAGGTCTTGGTATTTCTTTTCACTCTACATTTTTCCTGTCTGAAATGGTATTGACTTGACTCAAAATTCAAGTACATGGTGGGCTTGGAATTATTCATACTGGTGCAAATGATTGTTGTCTGTTGAAAAACTTGATCATCAAACTGCCATTTCAGCATCTCAGACCTAAAATCCAGCTGGAGCTCACCTTTTTCTAACTTGGGAAGCAATTTTTAAAATTTGTTTTTAAAAGAAAAATGAATACTGCATAGCCGTTGTGCACGGGATGCTGTGCATGCCCAGAAGATCTGAAATCTTGGAGTGACACATGATTAACTGCAACCTTCATATTTGTGGCAGAATCACAGACATGTTCTCTACCTCGCTGCCTCCCAGGGCATGTACCAGGGTGCATTCTGAGAACATGACAATCAGATTAGGTTCCCCACAGAACAGGCCAACCATGGTTCTCATTTTCACTCAAGACAGTGAAGCAACGACCTGGCACTTTCTGATTGAAATTATTCTTCTTTCTCAGGCATCTTCTTGGCTGTGTGCATTAAGTTCCAGTGAGTGCAAAAGGTGTAACCGGGAAGTAGGATTTGTCTCAGGGTGGGTATACTTGCAAATACAAATAATGTTTTCAGTTTGCCTGAGTTTGCAGAGTTACTTCCAAAGCTATTTGTTCGGTTTATCCACTTACAGCCTTTGCATGCACTGATGTAGCTCATGCAGCTTTTGAAAGTGAAGAACTTTCCTTCATACCCTGTACATGCCTGACCCTTCCTCCTTCTCCCCTGACAAGAGTTGAGCATCACTCGTGGTTGACAGGGTAATTAGATGGGCTTGACATTAATAGCCAAGGTTTTGGACTCACATGCCACCATGATGCCTCTAACATCTTCAAATTCATGGTGGCAATTTCAGACATGCTACTAAATGCTCTCATTTAGGCAAAAAAACACCAATTCAAGCAAGGATAGCAGGTGCATTGTTAGATGCTGAAATAAAGGCTTCTCTCTTGCCAAAGGACATATAATTTGCACAGCGCATAAGAGTTTCAGAATTTGAGCTCGTTCTCAACAAACAGTAAATCTGTTGAGAAACGAAGCTTTCCTTTTGGAGTACAGAGAAAGAGAAACTAGTTGTAAATTCAGATTAAATTTTGTGAGTGGCTTAGGCTGAAAGAAAATAAAGAGTTTGAATGTGCCACAGTATATGCTTTCATGGTTTATAAATGAGTTCTTTCTTTTAAAAAAATGCTAACTTGTCTTGTATTGCTATTAAAAAAGTAAATTTCCTGGCATTTCATTTCAAAGCACTGTATTTTGCCTAAAAACCGACATATGCAGAAATTACAAAACATATAGATATAAATCACCTAAAAGCAAAGTGGACTTTTTCATTTAATATCAAAAATAGCATTATGGGTCTACCTGAAATTATGTTTTTACTATTATTTTCAAAAATGAAGACTCAACATTAAACAGCTTATATCAGTTTGACTTTACCAATTCTATCCTGGCCATCAACATGTGAAATCCATTATGGATCCAGCTTTATTTTGGGTTTCCTACGTAGCTTCCCCTTGAGAGACAGCAAGTCCCGTTTGTTCTCTCCAAACAGGAATCCAGTGCTGCCATCGCACATTCCACGTTTTACTGATATACGTGTCATTAGGAAGCAAGAGGTATGTACTGCAACTTTATTTGCTGCAATATTACTTGACACTCCCAGTACAGGACAAATTGTCTGTTTCTACAAGGTTGCCCCTAAAAAAAAAAAAAAAAAAAAGAAACGTATTATTATATATATCCTGCACGGGCATCAATAGGGTGGTGTCTCAGAACAAGATCTAAACCCTATGTTTGTATGTTGGGAGAAATAAGATAAAATCCAACCAGTCTCTTTCTTTTTGCAAAGTTCTTTCTTCTGCTCCGAGGCCTGCTCCTACGCCTCCCAAACCAACTGGCAGGAGAAACAATTTGTAAATAGAAATACTTGCCCCTACTTTATAGCAGGTGCCTACTGATGTGCTATGACATTTCAGCTGATCACGAGAGGGAGATATCATTTTCTAACTGTGTCAAATTTTAAAGCAGTCTTCCTCAACAGTAAGTCACCCTAATAAGAATTCAAATGTGCGGAGTATAGCTCCTCACAGCGAGAGCAGAAACGAAACCCAAATCCTTCTCTCCCACCAGAAATAGAATACTCAGTGGTCACTGACCGGCATTTCTCCATTTCCTCCAGGCCATTGTTCCTTTTTTTTCCCACTTATGGAGCCTCATACTAAAACATCTTATGAAACCCATAATCTATAAAACCTGATTCAAAAACCATCCTCAGTGCATTTCTAGTCTAGCCAACAAAATTACAGCAAAGATAGATTTGGCTGGTGGCAATGATCAAATATCTTTAAGAACTCATCTTGCGCAGCACAGAATAACTTATTGCAGTTATAAGCTTCAGCTGCATTAGTATCCGGCGCTCCTGGAAAATATCTCCTTCTGTTTTATCAGACTAGCAAGCTACCAATGAAGATGAATTCTTGTTCGGGGCAGCATCCTGGATTGAAAAAGAATGTGGTCAGAAAGCATGACATTTGTCTTCCAATCAGAAAACCAATAAACACACAACCAGGGGAGGCGGGAAGGGGAGAAATAAACGTAAACATTACTTTAAGGGATCTTCTAATGTGCAATATTTATATACAAATAGCAACTAGTGTTACATGCAGTACTCTCAGGTTTGTGAAATATATCAAAGTACAGCAAATTGGAATGAGTCCTGAGTTTCCATTTACTTTATCTAACCAGACATATCAATTCTTTTTACTCCAGGCTGATAAAGGAGAACTGCAGCAGACAAATGAGGTAGCGGAGCTGACATAATGTGTTGTCACAAAGAAATGCTGGATTAAAAAAAAAACGAAAAGCCAACAACCGTGACTTTGATCACCTCTGAGGCTCCTACTTTACTCAACCCAAATTAGTTGTTTACTCATTCTTTAGGGAAAGTTCAATTTTACTGGGAGGTAAGCAAAGAGAAAAGGAGTGTGCTTGTGAAGGGAATTTACTTCCATTTTCTCTTTGGCTTTTAAGTGGCAAAATGGAAGGTGTGGGGGCTTGATGCTGGTCCTCTGTATCATTAATTACAAAAAGCCACTGGCTTCAACAGGAATAGGATCGACTGGTAAGTTTACAGGCTTCATTCCCTGAATTCAGTGGTGCCTTGCATGATATTTAAGTAACATAAGTGTAAAGGTCTGATTTGAATTATAAAACAGAAGTATGAGAGATGTGCCAGATGAGAACTAGAAGATGATAGCTCTTGTCTCTGCTGCCAGTGGTAAGGGAGGGAGTATCTTTGACCACAGCCAGCATGGAAACAGGAGTATAAAACTATAATCCAATTATACAAATTATCATTGCATCTGACCTTCTTAGAAATTTTTACATGTTCATTTTTACATTTTTTTTTTTTTTTTTTGATGAAAATGTCATTATATCCATTTTACTTACAGGGAGCTGAGGTCCAAAGGGTCACGGTGGAAACCTGGGGCAGGGGCAGAAGTTACAGCTACCTCTAGGATAGCTGCACAAAATGAATGGCTGGATCATCTTTTTTCTCTCCTTAAGTACTATGTGCCACATATACAGCTAGTGAAAACTGATAAGAGTTCTACTGAGATTTGGACTTTAGAGACAGGAGTTATCACTCATTTGTCAGGTCCCCCACAAGTCAGATACAAAGTAGGTTCCTAAAAGAAGCTAGCAGGTGAATGAGAAGTATAAAACAAAGAGTTATGAACCATGTTCTGATTTTTTTTTTTTTTTCAAGTGTAACACAGTTAAAATCAACAGTGGTTTTGTTCAAGGCAAGATTATTAAATTTGGCAGCAGTCATTTAAATCATAGTCATCTGCAGGCTCTGCTGTGGAGTGACAGTATATCTGTGTACTCTGCTCTAAGCGATATCTACCGTCTTAATAGTAGATGCAGAAAGCTGCCTGCAAAGTTCAGCTCTGCACTTGCAGGTATTGGGCCTCGTGTATTTACACCCATATTTCGGAATTCCTTTCTTCATCTTGCAGCTTTAATGGACCTTCAGGAGAAACTGCTGTTGAGAAGCAAACACTGCAGGCTGCAGAACAGAGAGTGGTATGTTCCTTAAGCATACTGGTAAACAACGCACTGAAAGGCATTTTAAAGGAGAGAGAGATTCCCATGTTTATATGTAGCTCATCAGTGTTTATCTAGGTGCTTCTCCAGGCTGTTATTCATTTCATGGAATTGCTTAGAGGAAATTTAGGGCTCTTGGCTCACTGAATACAATGAACAAATAACAAAAAACACAAGAGGTTTTGTACAGGCTCTGGTCCTCCAGCACAATACTGTAAGATATCCCTGTCTATTCACTCAGTGACTACAACTGTCCCTTTTTCAGGGAAACTAGAAATCCCCAATTTGCATTTGGTTTGGGAATGGTTCCACCTGGAGTTAGCAATCTGAAACCAGGTAAACTAAAAATTCCCTTAGAGAAAATGATGGTTCAGCCTGTGCTAATATATGGTGATTTAGACATGTAGCAAAGGTGGAATGGCCTGAGATACCTCCCTGAGGTACCATCTATGCTGATTGTTGCATGAGCTGGTTCAAGAAAAAAAAAAAATGGCATTGGTAAAGCCCTGCATTTTCTTAAAACAAGAGAAAAGTGTTTTTTGTTTGTCAGCTGACATTTGGTCATGCAGAGATAGGAGTCTGGGACCCTCATCAAGCAGAGGCTTGAAGAAATATGCCAGATGCCATCAAATGGGTGATAAAATTTCAAATTGGTGAACCTGCTAGCTGCATAACAAATAATCAATTGCCAGCTGCCCAATGGTAACGAAAGGCTGCCGAATAATCCCTGTATTGAAACAAAAGGTTCAAACCATCTCAAAGAACAAACAGATCCTCCAAACAAGCCTTGCGCACAGATAACTTGCAAACAAAACAGAGTCTGTGTCCTCCAGTGGATTAATTGCTACAAGTACCTGCCATGTTCTCATCACACCTTTGATTATGTAGCCTTAAGGAAAACAAAGCTTTCATTGCCTGCGGTGATGTCTGAGATGGTGTGTTCACTGGTGTAAGGAGGGAAGGATGATTCCCGGAGATGCTTGCTTGCACACATGGGATGGATCACAGATCCCTCTTGAAGTTAGCTGGGTAACAAATGTACGACGTGCTGCTCGGTCTGACAAATCCGGGTGCGATATTAAATAATGAGGCCTGATAAGAAATCAGTGAATCTTTGTCTTAAAAAAATTGCATTTTTGATCGTATCATTGCAAAAGAAGCGGTGTGTTTGGATACAGACAGACAGGACTATTGATTGTGCAGTCGTGCCAGGTTAAAAGGCAGATCATTAGAGTTTTGTTTCATCTGCCATATTTTTGTGTGAAAAATCTCACTGGAACTAACTGGACAATGACAGTAACACGATACTGCAGCTTGGCATGGATACCTGAGTACCCAAACCACGGAGAACTATGAACTATACTGAAGCTGGTACTTCCAGTGATGGAAACTCACTGCAGGAAAGGGAAACTGGATCAAGGCAAAATCTGTTCTTCCGTGTAAAAGAAAATGGATTCAACATGTCTCCTTGGATTGTACAGGTGGATGCTGACAGGTTTATTACATTGAGCACCGGCTACTCTGCTCATTTTCACTGCTCATGGTCAAACCATGTATTTATGAATATTGCAAACCCTGATGACAAAGACTGAATTTCTCCCCCTAATTTTTCTGTGACTATATTCTAAAGTGAACTCTGACATCCCGTGGGCAAAAGGAAAAATGACCATTATTTAGCTACTGGTATTTAAAGAAACATTTGCTGCCAGAGTTATCAGTATGAGTAGCTCCTGCATATGTACATATTAAAAAAAAAAAAAAAAAAAAAAATTAAAAATAGATAGTATACTAACAGGAACTTAAGTTTGCTTTTGGGTAGGAATCTCATAAATTTTCCAAAGAACACTTTCATTTTTCACAGTTCATAGTATCCCATTTCTCTATGGCAACTCCCTCCTATCTTTTGTCATATCAGACAAAATAAGAGGATAAAATGTTGGGTTTACTGTGTTAATCTTCCGAGTTTTCTCTATGGAAGCAGAGTCAATAGCTTCATTTCACCAACTAAGGCAAATTCTTTAAATAGTGGAATGCTTTGAGTTGCGTGTTTGACCACCTCTCATTTTTAATTAACTGAATTCCTCTTAAGGTACTGTGAATAATCGTTGCCAGCGAATTTACCATGACATAAACTGTAGGAAATACCGACATCTTGTGGAGAAAAAAATTACTTTTCTTAGCTGATGTTGCTGCGTACTGAGGACAGACAGCTTTAGCCAAGAATTCAGTAGACCTACAGAATTCAGAAAGTATATAATTCCATATATACATGACACTACCAATGAGTACCTCATATGCTAAATGTGGAGTGTATGTGAATACATATATACACACACAAATATATACGTACACATGTATTTATATACATGCATACAGGCACACTGAGAGGAAAAACAGTGCTTCTACTATGTATTTCTCTGGGATTTTTAAACAGTTTTTACTGCAACTTGTGACCATGTTTCTGCTAACTTTATAAAATGAAGTTATATTATTATAGTATATCGTTATATAATTTCTGTGATTCTCGACAGGGATAATTCCAAATTTTTGATTTTTTTTCTTTTCTTTTCTTTTTTTTTTTTTTTTTTTTTTTCTGCCTAACAGGAAGATATGACATACCCTTTCTCTTCAGAAAATATATAAAAAAGTCTTGCATTGAGCAAAACAGCAGAACTATACAACTGAAGGAGCTAGTTTGTTGAATATATAGGGTAAGAAAATGCACTAGATATTAAAAAGTACCACTAAAAACGTGGTTCACGAGCTGTTTAATTTTTCTCTCGATACCTAGTGTTTCAGTCATAAAATAAACTAGTACAGGCAGCAAAGCACGCGCGGTGCCTGCCCCTCGGTGGCATGGAGCAGCAGTGGCACCTACTGGCCACAACAACCTCCCAACAGCTAAAATTTCCCTGTTACTAAACCTCCACCAAACTGTCTTAAATACCTTCCCTCTCCCCCCACTAGTAAATCCATGATGATGAAAAACCTTTATCCTTCTGCTCTTGGTAGCCAGAAAAGCCTAATGCAGGCGATGGACCATCTGAACATATTTTATATATGAGAGTAATGGAAATAAACTCTACCATTAGTCCCAGCCAAGCAGTCCCAGAGTTTCCAAGCTATGCATTGCATGGAAAGGAGGGATGTCCCCTTCAAAAGGGATGGAAAAATGGAGGAGTAACTTTTCTTATGTATGATCTGACAGGAAGGTACAAATATATCAAAAAATGTCAATATCCAGAAATATCCAAACCTCTTCTGTCCCAGAAAAAAAAAAAAAACAAAAAAAAAACCAAAAACTTAGTCTCCAAGTCAGTCTTTCTGTTCTCAGACTTTTGTTTCTTGAGATGTCATTAAAAAAAAAAAAATGCAGTTAAAATCTGTGTATCAGGTTATCTCTCATGGAATGGTCTTGGCAGGTGCAACACTCAAACATGTAAACCGTGATGGTTTATAAGGTTTAATTATTTGTCTCTCTCTTTCTTTCTCTTGGAAAGGGAAACTCACAGCACGCTAAATTTTTAAGGCAATGTGAGGTTGAGAGGTCTGGAGGGAAGATAGACAAAAGGGGAGGGCTGTCAAATGTAACGGCAAAAATACACACCATTTCAGGGTATGGCTCTGGGATTTATCCTTCTTTGTTCTTTTGTGAGGCAGCACCACTACTGCCACTGATGCTCAAAATTTACTGGTTTTGAAACCACAGTGTTTCACTGAAGGATACCAAAAATGATGGTAAAATGGACTTAATTATTGGATTCACCAGGTCCACCAAGTACCTGCTCATCATATGAGGACAGTAGTCTACAACCCAGTGAATTTCAGATAATGCCCAAGAACTAGACTCCTATCTTAATTTATGTGACTTTTCATTTTCTTGAGGCTTCCTCAGGACCTGATCCATGTCAGAACTGTTAATACAGCTGTGAAGGGAGAAGCTCGGAAAGTTCTTGGGCCAAAATTGCCTCTTGTCTCCATTAGCTGACTTTTGGAGTAATTTTAAGGCCAGCAGAGAAGCAATGCTGCTCGTTTTCCTCTGTGCTGAACCTGGGGTGCAACTGATATGTGGAAAGTCAGGTGTATATATCTAGAGCATAAACAGACAGTGAGGCCAATAGCTATCCTGCTGGTTCTTCTGTGGTAGGACCATCAGGCAGAAAAAAACCAGAGAAATGATCCTTCTGTGAAATCCTTTCTCAAAGGTCTCTCATGTCACAGAGAGCTTAAAAGGTCTGTAGTGTCACCCTTTGATGAAGGTTACCTGCAAAAACCAACAGAAATGTGATGAGCCATGTCCCCAGAGTTTCAATTCTGGGGCATTTACAGAAGCAGCCTGTGAAGGTTTGCTCTGTGCCTCATAGTCTCCAAACTCCTTATGTGACCTGGGTCGCATACAAATTTGATGTCCCAATTTTAGGTAAGGATCTGAGAAAATGGGAAAATCTTTCTTATTATTTAACGATGGGACGCTTAAAAAGATGCCTTTGTGTGAAGGAGAGTTTTCTTTACAAAGTTTCTGGAAAGGGTTTCCTACAAAGTTTGACTCAGTTCAGTTCACCCAATATCTCAGATACCTATCTTATGATGTGGACTAAAATATTGGTTTAATTCTTTTGGATGGAAAATAACCTCAGTACTTTGTTTTCATGTAAATATTTATATTGGTGGTGTCTAGATTTGGTGAGTTGAATCTCCCTTTAGGTGTTTGGTTAATGCCAGTCATTTAGGTCTTGATTCAGCCATGAGCTATTTGATACCATCTGTATCTTGTCCTGGGAGGACTCAGATCCCTGGTCAGCTCAGGGTTGTGTCCTTCAGCAATGTGCGTCTTTCACAGACAGCTCACGGTGTCTCCAGGGACATTAGATATTTATGCCTAGTTGGTTGAATGGAGCCCTTAAACAACCTCCATAGTCTAATAAGGAGGTACTTTCAGAAGACAGTTCAGAAATTTAGCAGAAAGGATGACTGAGTCTGGCATACACGATCTAACTCTGTTGTAACTCAGGTTTACACATGAGAGTTTGAGGGACTGAGTCCCATGTCAATTAATAATGGGAGAGTTTGGATGGAAGACAGATTTGTTGTTTGCTAAATATTAAAGCAAGCTAAATGACTGAGCATAATGACAGTAATACTGAGTCAGACCAAAGATACTCCTAGCCAGCCCTCCTGTCTCCAACAGTGGCCAAAGGTAGATAGCCACTCCTTACACAAGGAGTTGAACTGAGTTGTTTATAACACCCACGCAGTACCACACCTTGTGTTATGAGTGTATCTAGGAAGGTGGATCATAAAGAGAGTATAAGAGGTGGGTAAGTGTGTCGTGATATTTTCCCACAGTAATGTCCCAGAACTCTGAGGTTCTGACACTTCTTGGGCTATAGGACATGATTTCATGCATTAAAAAAAAACAACCAAGCAAACAAAAACAACCAAAAAAAATCAAAACAAAGCAAAAAAAAAACCACCCCCCATTTCTAAAAAAAAAAATGTATTTCTTCTTTCTTTAAATTGTCCAGTTGGCATTTGAACTTATGGAAAAAATACAACCAACCAACCAACCAACCAAAAGAAACCCCAACAGAATTTCGTTGACATTTGTTCACTCAGGGTAGAATTGGGGAAATACTAAAAAACATTTCTGGCAAACTTTCATTCAGATTTCAAACAGGTGCTTTGTGATTTTGATTCTTCTTAGCACTGTTGCTCATGCAGAGAAATAATTGGAGAATATTATGGGAAACAGCTGCATTCACATGCAAACAAGGGTATTTGCTCATGAACCCAGGTATTCATTATCACTGTATGGTGAGTTCTCCCCAACCCACCAAAGCATTTCTGCATGCGTTTAGTTTACATCAAAGGGCTCATTTTTGTCTTAAAGCAAAGCATGAATATATTTTGCTGGATAACGTTACTTGCGCAACATATCGGTTTGTACCATGAATATTCTTCAACCGTTCTACTAACCTTAGTGGGCCAATCAGCCAAAGACAAGCAGAAGACAGGTGAGCAATAGATAGTAACCCACTGCAGTCTTAACTGCAGGGAACAGCTTGTGAATCAACATAGCTGCTAGTTATTGGACCTCTGCTAATTCAAAGAAAAAGGGAAGAGTGACATCATAAAGCAGAAATCCCCTGAACTCAGAAAATCCCCTGCTGCTCTCCTGCACAGGCAACGCACCAGCCTTCAGTGTGATTTACGTGCCTTCAATATTAGATGCCTCAAACTCGGTTACCTAAATCTTGGTCCGTCACCTGGGCGGTTTGTACTGTTATAAATCAGCATTTTCCACAGAGGAAACAGTATGGGTTTTTTGAGAAAAAAAAAAAAATAATAAATCTTTAGGACAATAGATCAAACACCTTTCCTAGAAATATTTAATATGATAGTGCCTAACACTCCATCAGAAACTATGCCTACAACAAAACACATAATCTTACCTGCCTATTCAGGAAGCCTAAGCAGAACCTATTAGCACGTGCCTGACTTTTTGTCTTGTTTAGTCTAATTGCACATTATTTGGTTCCCCCCTTATGAACAAACACCAATGAAGGTGCTGTTATCATTCCCTTTTCCCAAGTGGTTAAATTAACATGTTTTCTCTCTAACGGGATGTATATACCTTTGTGGGATAAAACTTTAGGGAAAAAAAAGATTAAATTGTGATTTTTTTCTTCAGCTCTCCTAACCAATGCATGTATTCATTTGAAAGAAAAGAATGAGGAGGATAGTGTGCCCCTTAAGATATCAGAAAAAATATTAAGTATGCTATGCACTTCCTTTGCAGGAGGGAAAGTGAGTTTTTTTTGTAGAATTCAGGGAAATGCATGAAGTGTTGAAGGTAAACCTGTTATCAAAGCTTATAAAGAAATATGTTCTTTGTATCCCTTCCACTGTAATCAGTGGAAGGAAATAAGTATCCCAAAATATAATATGTTTCAGGACATTATTTTAGCTGTTCAAGATTTTTAGGAGGTAATTCCCATTGGAGCTGCTCAGACCTGACCTCTAGAATAGACTCTAAGAGGAACTTAGGCTGCTGACATACATGAATTAACTTTGGGCTGAGCTGAGGTGAGATTTAAGCCAAAATTATGGGCTCATGTCTAAATGCCATCTGAGAAGTCACAGCCACTGATAGCATCCACAGGGAAGTGACCAATGTGACAACTAACCTTTGAGAGACCAGTGCTCACCAGAGCACCAGTGTCAGGCCTGGCAAGACACCCTGGAATATTTCAACTGGCCTAGATGCCCTTGTGTAGGCAACTGAATCAAGTCCTTAAAACACCTACATTTAGAGTCTGTATGTGGATGTTACTGGCTTTCTGGGCATCCAACGCTCATTATAGCTGATGAAGATTTGGTCAATATCATCAAAGAAACCTAGGGAGTGATTCAGTTTGCCCCGCTGTGGACACACACCTTATGTATAAACGCCTGCATGTAGACACAAGACCTCAAATCAGTTGCCGAAACAAAAGCATGTGAAACAACCTATGGTACTCAAAACCTCGACATGGCAGATACCACAGGCTCTTTGCATACAGGAACTGTCCTGGAGCAGGAGTTGGAGACAGCACACTCTCAGACACCCTCCAACTGTGATACTTAACACCTACATTTCGGCAAAGCATTTCACAGAATCACAGAATGGTTCGGGTTGGAAGGGACCTTAAAGACCCTCTAGTTCCACCCCCCTGTCATAGGCAGGGACACCTCCCACTAGACCAGGTTGCTCAAAGGCCCATCCAGCCTGGCCTTCAACACCTCCAGGGAAGGGGCGTTGACAGCTTCCATGGACAACCTGTTCCAGTGTCTCACCAGTTTCAATTAGGTCCTTAAAGTTAGACAGTTGTAATGTTCCCAAAAGACACAACAATTATTACTGTGAGGAGGAGCGCTGTTTGATGATCATCTGTTGAGATTTGTACAGACACTTTGAGGCAGAAGGCTTGGAAGAACTCACACATAGCAGTTAACAACTCTACTTCTGCAAAATTTTGAGTGGAGTAATTTATTCCAATAAGTCTTTCTTAAACATGTTGATCACTCCATCTCTAGAAGAAGTGTTTTCAGTGTAAAAAAGACAACAGTTTGTTTTCATGCTGAATAAAAGATGTTGATGTACTACTATTGTATTACTGTTTACTTGACCTTTCTCTGTCAGTTTATCATGCACCATTATAAACTCCTCCAACAATGCTTTCAGAATAGCTAAATGTTGCTAGTGCAATAAAATTCAGTCAATAATTAAAATATTTTCACATTGAAGTTCTTTTTAGGCAATGAATTAAAATTAAACTCGTGAGCAGGGAAGAGAGATCATAAATGCATGGGGTTTTGTGTGTGTGCGCTTTGGTGTGAGTTTTTTTGTTTTTCTTTTTTTTTCCTTTTAATATTGTTATTGCTTATTGAAAAAAAAAAACAGTTCAGGGACAGATGAAATTCTTTATGAGTTTCTATCAGATTTTTCACATAACTTCAGCCATGAAAATTGCTGGCCTTGTGCAAAAGATCTGTTGTGGTGCTGAAACAGCTGTTGACATCTAGATTTAACTGCTATTAGATATCCAAAATGAAAAGCTGGAAAAAAACCAAGCTCCAGCCCTTTCAATTGCCATTCTGCAGTTGCACAATCATGTGCCTTTGCCACAGGGTTTCTTTGGTCTGTCTCCATAAACAGAAAGTTATTTATGCAATTTACAGGGAATACCCTACATCCCAACCCTACACCCTATGATCTCAGTTTAACAGTTTGTCTGCTCTGTTTTGGAATTAAGTGTCTGAGGTTCTAGATTTTCTTCTGGATTACGGAGGGAGAAGATATTCTTCCCCTTAGGACTGATCTGTTTGGCTTTGTGGCATCTAGAGCGAAAGTTAATTAAACTTTGTTTTCCATTCCTTGTCTTATACAAAGCAATCTCTTCAGTTAAACTTCTTGTCTCTAAATAACCCCTGCGATTTTCAGCCTCTGCTCTGGTGCAGATCGTTGCAGGATTGCCAAGATAATGTTGACTTTGACAGATATAAATGTTGAATTTGATGGATATATTTTCATTTGGGAAGCCAGCTTATGAGATGAGTGGTGCCTTGAGTCTTTGATATGACCAGGGCTTTAAGACATGACAGACTTCAATATGAATAAAATCTCAGAAGGACTGAAAACAATCTGCGATATTGTCTCCTTCAAAACAGCATCGACAATAACTATCTAATTCTTGGCAGATAATTGTTTAACCTGGTCTTAAAAGCCCCCCATGAAGGAGATTTTGTAGCATCTGTCAACAACTTAGGGGTATTAACTTCTCATTAGAAAACTTTCCCTAATTTGTAAGTTAGATCTTTCTTGTTCCTTGTCCTATTCCTAGTGATCAGGGAGCAAAAATTGTTCCTTTTGTCTTTGAAATATTTTTAGATATATTTTTAAGCACCTCTTTTTCTATGAAAATAGCTGTGTCTTGTTTTTCTCTCCACCTGGGGCAAAATTTTTAGAATTTCTCCTGGCTTGGGTTTTCCAAAATACTCATCAGCTCTGGTGAGAACTTTGGGGAACGTCATCGGTTCAGGAAGATGTAACTAGCCAAATGTTAATGACAGCTGACAAAAATTTTCCTCTTAAAATTGAGTAATGTGCTGTTTACTGGAGTATTGAATTACTTTTTGGTCACAATTAATGAAATTTTATTAATTATTGAATAAATCTTATTTTATCATGCAATATTATATTTATTATATATCATGTATACATTATTTTATAATAATATATTGTGAACAAGAATGAATGAAAAATAACGATTTTTTTTAACTTCCTGGTAGTAACAGAATAGTAATATTGCTTTTAAAGACAAGTCATGATGAGAAGGTAGTGTGTAATTCAGCGAGTGGAGTGTTCAGAAACTTATTTATACATTCGAAATCGCCAATACCTTTATTTTACCTACATCTTTCCAGAACAATGAGACGCTCCTTCCAGCAGATGGTGATAGAGAACTTCCAAAAAAAAGACAGCTGGCTTCTCCCTTGTCTTCGTGGTTGTGTGCTCAAAAAGAGGACCCTGACCCCAAATCAGCATCGAAATAATCAGAACATTTGTTCAGTGGTCTCATGATATGACAACTTGTTGGTTTGTGAACTATTTTATGCTTCCTCTAGGATTCCGGGTTTGTTGCCTAGAAGTTCAGTTTTACAACATGATCTGGAAGGAAATATGAAGCTGTAATTATTATTATGCTGAACAATTTTTGTCCTCGGTCCTCAACTTTGTTTCTGGGAAACGTTCCAGCTTCCTCTCCTTCTTTTCCTCTGAGATGGTCAGATGGTGTAGGCTAGCAATTTCTTAATTTAATTTCAGTTTGAATTCAGAGTGTGTTACAGAAATGCTGTCTTTGCTTTTAGTTCCAGTCTTCATATAGCATACTCCAAAACAAGTGAAATAAACATTTAAAAGCTTCAAATATGTAAGAATGAGGGAATTAAATATAGTAATGCAAAACTTTATAGCCATCTCAAATAAACAAGTAATGCTTTGTAAGGAAAAAGTATGAATTTTGGACACGTCATATTTCACAAGAATTACCCTCTCTGAGGGGGGAGGAGAAGAAAAAAAAAAAAAAAGAAAGAAAGAAAATGAAAAATTCCACTGTTTCTTCAGCAAATGCTCCAAAATGAAAATTTATTTATATATGGGATGAATCTGGGTTTTAATATTTCAACCATGTCTACCAGTCTACTTAGCATTTACAGGCAAAAAAAAGTCAAAAGAGTTTATGAACATCAGAGAAAACAGTTTTGCATGAGATCAAATTTTGATAAATGCATCTGAGATCATCTCGTAGACACTTGACTAGACATCTTGACAACTGTCTGCCAGAAGTAATGTGTCTGTAGGTGACATACAAGTACCAGCGCCAGACTCTGATGATTATAGCATCAATGAGGATGCTGGGAAAATATGGACTGAACCTGAAAAACCTAGTGAATCCATTTAATTCGTATCTTAAAGCCAAATTAGAACAAAATATAGTTGACTGCAGTGAGGGTGCATGTCCTGGCCAAAGTGTAAATGCTGCCATTGCAGCATTGTACTCACGTGGAAATGATTATGCCTCTCTGCCTTTTGTTATTAGGCACAGTGCTGAGAAGCTGTTAGGTTCTCATAAACTTTCAAAGGCCTGTTCCTGAACTTGCATAAAATCATAATTGTGAAAGAAGGACGTAAATTACTGTTGTTCACTGTAACGAATGAATTGGGAAAAACGATGGATATTTTGCTTGCTCTTCTAAAAAAAATAACTGAAAACTACTTCATGTTTGTGCAGATTTTCCTTGGAAACCTAGATTAGTTTACTCCCCCTCAAGGAACTTCAGTAATCTTACCCCAAATCACTGTGATTTGGAAAAGATTATGGGAATACTTCAAAACAAAGATAAGATCAAAATAAGATCAAAACGAAATGTCTTAGTTTACCAGCCAAGCAGAAATGGTTTACTTAAGGTCAGTCTAACACTAATCTCACCCTGCCTGAGCTAACCTTTTAGGATTATGGGAACAGTTTTTCACTGCCCCAGCTTTCACTTCTATATTACCGGGTAGACTCACTAGCAAAATTATACCTCTTAGGTGCTGCTCTATTTGTGCCTCCAAGGACAACAGCAGAGCATGATGGAAGAAAAAAGGTTTGACGGGAAAATGTTGACCAGTCATACTCTTGGTATATTTTTTCTTCACATTTTTTAAAAGTCTTTTTAAGCTTATTTGCCTCCGGTAGTTTAGACATGAGGTTCTCATTCAGAGGGTCTGTAAGGGTGAGAATGTACCCAGCAATACCTACCATAACTCCAAAGCAGGCAGAGAGTTGCCAGGAAATGAGTTAGCATCATTTTGGAGTGAGTACTAAATGCTAGGCTAAATGGGTTGAAAAATTTTGATGAGCAAAACCTGCACCAAATTAAAAAAGCTGTTTTGCGTACTTCAGCGTATTTAGAGACTGCTTTCAGATCTCAACCCTGAATTTTTATTGAATACATATTTGTTCTGATAAAAACGCAGCCCAAACACTCTGTTTTATTGTCCATCTTGCAAGCCCAAGTGATAGGGGAACACTATCGGGGGTGAAAAATGCGATGATCTCTCTGCTCTGAACATCTTCATTCGCTTCCAAATTACCATAGGAATATTAATTTGATTGTGTACTTCCTACAGCACTGTTAATTAGTTATCTCATATTAATTATAGTAATTACAGACACACCTATCTATAGGACTATTAGGCAGTTCATAGGAAAAAAAAAACATGAACCAAGGTGTTCTTGAGGCAGAGCAGCTAATCAGCTAACAGCTGCTGTTGGTCCCAGAGTTGCTAGTTAACACTTGAAATACTGTACAAAGGGATACTTTCAAAATTCCAGCTAATAAAAACCTTTTCAAGTCATCGCCAAACAAATGTGTTCTGTCTGTGTGCTTCCCTTCATCTGCTAACATAACTAGGCATCAGATTTGAATACTAATATGACTAAACAGCAGTACGAGAATCATCAAAGGGATGTTGTGAGGACATATTACCAAGGAACAAACAGAATATTTTTTAGCAGAGGGAATGTAGTCTTTGCAAATCTAGGTCAATAAACTTAACTTTAAAAACTATAAAATGTGAGGTAAAGTGGTTTATCTGCAGTCTATGAGCAGTTCTACCCTGAGAATCTTTTCTATCCTTGCTGTGCTTTTTATGCACTGGGGTGGGTGATGGGAAGAGACAGTTATCCTGCCACACGAGTTGTCATATCAAATCCCCAGAACTGGATATTCATCAGCGGGCTGGAGAGCAGCTCATTGTAATGTGCAGTTCACAGGGTTGACCCCAAACTGGCATTCAGAGGGTGACTTTCCTGCCCGTCAACCGTGAAATGTTCTTACCTAAAATAATTCCTGTGTTTTAGAAAAAAATCTACAAAAAAAATGGGGCACTTCATTCAGTTTTACATCTCTGTTCTATTCTGTATTTGGTGGCCAAAATCACAGATCTGGTTCTTATTCCTTCATGTATTACACAAAGATGGCCTGGTACAAGAATAATATATTGTACTTCTGTAGAATTCATGGTCATCAGCACCCACTGCCTGTGTCGCTTGTGGTGAGAATGCATTCAGTGGCAGACTCACTGATTTTAAGACTAGAAGAAACCATTAGATCATCTGCTCTGACTTCCTTTGAATTGCAGGCCAGCAAGTTCTACCCACGGACTTTTGTATTGCTCCCACCAAGGCAGCGGTCCCACAAAACCATTGACACAGCATTGACACCTGTGAGGATGCTACACCCATTTTTCTCTTTTTTTTTTTTATCACCTTCACTGCCACACGTTAAACTTCAACTTCCACTCTTTGGTTCTGGTTCTGCTTCCTCTGCTGTGTTACAGCCTCCCGTCGCACATCTTTCCTTCCTGTGAGGGACATGGGCCAGAGTCATTTCATCTCTGTAGCTTCACAGCATCGAGTCTCTACTGGAAGGCTTTTTCTGCAAACCTTTTAATTTTTGTGGCGCTTTTCCTTCTTACAAGGTAATTAAATTGTTTGTGTATACAGATTGAATCCCCTGCTTTGCTCTCTATGCTAATAAGATCTCTACCATGATGGAAATCGTATTTATACTTATCACTAAATTCATCACACGGCTTCTAGCCTGGAAGCTGCATCACCTTCCCACTCTCAAGCAGGTGCTGTATTGCCACTGTTGCATCACTGTGTTTTTCTATATTCTCTTGACAGATCTGATGAGAATTATGCATATGAAAAAAAGCATGTAGTGTTCCAGGTAAAAAAAGATCGTAAAATTGTTTAAGGAGATGTGATATTGTTTGGTTACACTCAGGTGCAAGTAAACATCTCAGTCATGTTCATTGTCCTTTCCACGGGCTGCCCAGGGAAGTTAGGCCATCACATCTTTAGCTGGGTCAGGAGCCTACAGTTAAGTCGGCGTCTAAATCTGGGTCTAAACGTGCAATAAGTCTAATTTTTCCTAGGTGAAGAAGTGACAAGAATGACCAGTAATTGGCATCCAGGTCTACATCTTTACCAGTTCCCCTGGAAAACGTTACAACTTCCTGACTGATTGTCAGAATAATTTGTTCTCCTGATTATATTAGTTGTTTGTTGGAATTTAAACCATTCTAGTTGCTCTTCTGAGAAGATAAATACCATGAGAGTCTGATAGTCACCAATTTGCATAGCAACGTATGAGATGATATTTGCTTTTCAAAAAAATACTCAGAGAATGCAACAGATTAACAAATGTATTTAACAGGTCAGAATGGTAGTGGTCAAGCTGCACATTTCGTCTTAATTACTTCTGAAAGCCTAACCCATCAGCATTATCATTCTTTAAAAAAAAAAAAAATCCTTTAGGAAAAGAAAAGCATTTAACTTGCACCATTTTGGGAAGTGAAAGGGAAGTGAAACTGATTACAAGGGAAGTAAGAGGAAAGAACACGGAAATTTCAACAAGAATCTATAGAATAGACAAATGTTTGATCCAGGTTTCCTGCTCTTTGAAGGCATCTGTTTCTCTCCCCATAATAGGAAGACGTTCAGAGTGATTTCAGTTCCATTTTATGTACATACCTCAGTTACAGGCCGTTAGAGGCTGAAATGTAGATGGGGTGAAATCTGAGCTAAAAGGATGCATTTTCTCCCCATCTATTTTCTATTTTCGCCCCATCTATTTCTCTCCTTCCCTTTCAAAGCCAGTCCTCATTGAAAAACCCTTTGTTTAAGTAAAATATATTTAGTGTTATTATTCTGGAGCCATTACTCTCATCTTTAGCCAAATTAATAGCAACCTTAACCAGGAAATCTTTCAGAAATGCGACCAGGGTTATATGAGCTTTTTAATTGCTCGTGCCAGAGAACGACTAACGCAATTGAATGAATGCCGATGTAAAGTAGGCTGTGGGCACCATGCCTGCAGCACAGTCCATGCCAGGAGAACTAACTGCCGATCAAAGAGGGGATGGATTTCAGAGGCTGCATCAAAGAAAAAGATAATTCCATGTCGTTCTCCATAGGTAAAGATGAAAAATAAGCTTGCATATGTTACTGAATCGTAGGGAGATTAAAAGTGTTAGGAAACAAGCTTTTGAGAAAATGGTTTTGTATCAACTTTTTCTAAGTTTATGAATTGTAGCATACCCCTGTCATATTAGATGACCAAGGTAGGCTTCGTTGACCTTGCCTCAGATGTCTGTATTAAAGGGAGGGTAGTGTCTAGAAGCGTTAGCATCATCAATGGTCAAGGCGAAGCTGCAGACAACAAAAATATTTCTGGGTAAATATAAAAAAGAAAGTTAGATAGTTTAAAATTCCATATTTATTCTCACTGTAAAATTACACTAATATCCAGTGTTGTCTGAGGATATTGACAAAAGCAGGTTTGTAGGCAGGAGTACTCCCTCGTACTACATCCATTGATATATTTGGAAAAAACAGATGGTCCTTTGAATATACAAGATCTGAAGAATAGCGTGTGCCCAGAAGTTATTCTATTTTCTATGGGCATGTCAGATGAAGAAACTATAAGATAAGCTTATGACCTATATCCCCATGGAATATAAGTTTCTCCCCATAAGATTTGCACCACAGTTTCTACAAAGAGATCAACTATGAATTTTATCTAGAGGTACAAAAATATTTGTGGTGAAGTGGTATGAAAATCCCAGATAATTTCAGCATATTGCATTACATAAATACTGTTATTAAACTGCAAAGTTTAGGTGAAGGTTGCCTCTGAATACACTAAAAAGCCACTAAAAGAGTTAATATCCCACTTAATGTATTCTAAGTGTTTAACTGGTGTTTAGATAGTGCTAAACATCCATATGTGAGTTAATTCTCACCCATGAGCAAACCTGTGGACTTTCAATAAAATTTTGATTAATAGAGAGCATCTGCATTCATGGATTACTTCTGAGAAGTCTAGGATTCTTGATGATGATGAATTTAGGTAGATTTATTAGATGCTGAAATAGTTGTTACCAAAAGCAAGAAGCTGTAAAACCTTTTTCAACAAGCAGGTAATCTTCTGAATCTCAGCTTGTTTCTTCCATGAGAGTAGTCATGAATTTCCTACCAAAGGACAAAATTTTTCACCTTCTTCTAAAAGATATAAATGGAAGAGGAAAGAAATTGAGTGAAAATAAGTTTCTATTCTTCCATTCATCACTGATTTCCTTTATGCTTTGAGGCAAGCCTTTTAATCACACGTGGTTTTTTTCTGATAACAAAATACAGAACATACTTTGCAACAACGTATGTGGCAGCTTGACTCAAGCAAATGCCTTGTCTTTATCCCACAGTTCCCCAGGCACACGTGACCACAACTCCTGAGTAACCTCTCATTCAGGCACCCTCCTTGGACAACTTCCCTTCTCAGTCAATGAGAAACTTTTGAACGAGTAAACTGACATTATGACATTTGCCGAATTTCAGTTTTGTTTAGTCTATTAGCAGTAGTTTCAATCTTGTATTTCAATTGATTAGGCTAAAATTACTGTAGTGAATTTCCATCCTGGAGGGTATAAAAGCCCTCAGACACTGAGTGTACGTGTACCTTGTGTGTCTCTCCAGACTGAGTTGCTCTAGCTAGCACACTAAAGAAAAGGTTATGTGAGGCAAACTGAATTATAAAAAAAAAACAAACTTGAAAAAAAGAAATTGAACACAGAAAATTTAAATAGGTTGCTTTAAACTTGCTAATAGAAATGAGAAAAGGTGGGTTGTTTTTTTCCCCTAATAGTTGTGAACGCCTTTCTCTAAGTGGCTTCTTGCTGATATTAAATGTAACAAATACAGCAGGGACAGCTTTTGAAATAGCTGATGAATTGAAACAGTGGGAAGAAAAAGGAATAGGAATGGGATGGGGGATAAGATACTTCAGACTTAATATCTCTCAGAAAGAGAGATAATTCTAAGGGCCAAAAATATCAAACTGCAGACTAGCTTTTCGATTCATAGAATGCATAACTCCATCCTCAAACCAAACAAAAATGCATCCTCTGTCATTTTACATATTTTATTTTACTTTTTCACATGAAAAACAATCCCCACTTGCAACTCCTTCAAAAAAAGCAAGAGACACTGTAAAATATGCACAGGAAATATTGTCTGCTGTGGAATTCTGGATTTAAGAGAATAAAAAATAACCCCAGGACCAAAGCTACTGGATAGAAACCATTCCCAAAGCTTTACTCTGGTTTAAGCAGTGTAGAAGGTTTCCATTAATCTGAGGAACTTTCTAGCATGATTCTGTGTCCTTCCAATCCACCCAGAAGGAGACAGGGATGGCTAGAAATTTTTCAAACTTTCATCGTGGAATACAAAGACAAGAAGAAGTTTAACTGGCTTTAAGAGTTGATGAGGCTTAAAAATTCAGCCTAGGTTTCTTCTGCTTTCAAAAATACCCTTTGTTCTTGAGAACTGTCGTGCTTTAACCCCAGCCGGCAGCTAGGACCATGGAACCACTTGCATAGTTCTCCCCCTTGCCCCCAGAAAGG
>VZUD01000024.1:41263655-41289473 GCA_013401065.1 Cepphus grylle | reverse complement strand
CAAGTTGTTGTAATATTCCACACTTTTTTTGCCCTACTCCTGCTGATTACTGACAGTGCTATTGTGTTTTTCAAGATATATTTAATTATATTTTTAATCTGCCAGCTGTAGTATGATGCATTAGAACATTTTTGCCAATGAGGTTTTTTTTTCTTTGCAAATATATTCTATCAATGTGATTTTGACAGGTAATCCCATAGGGTGGTAAAAACATTCTGCACATCAAATTGGCCACCCATTCATGAGCTACACTAGATGATGCCTGAACTTTGATATAGATATTAACAATCTGTGTCAATATACTAGCCTGTGGCTAATTGGAAAGAGAATACAAATTTGCAAGTACTAAAAGATCTGTTTCACAGATATTCCTTACTGACTGTCTTTTACTTTGATTTGATCATCAGAGATAGCACAGTGAAAATTCTCTTAGACAACCATATTTGCACTTGCTATCACCATATGCTAAGTAGCTTGTGCAAATGTTACTCCTACACTGAATAAATCACCTGGCTAATTATTGTATTAACTGTTTATGGTCTGATTTTGCAGTCTCTTATTCATTATCAGTTCATGGTTCTTAATATTTCCCTGTTTGATTTGCTTCCCCACAGATTAGAAATCTCTTCCTAGGTCTGACATGGAAATCTGTGCTATGATAAAATAATCGCTGTTTCAAAATGCATAAAAGTAGAGATTGCAGTAATCAGATATGCAAAAAAGTAAAATCACTTTCTTTCTTTCTTTAACTAAACTGTGTTACTTATATTTTATCAATTAGTCACTCTGTTTTTGCTGCAAAATCTTTTGTCTTGCAAGACTAAGCAAATCCTACTAGGCATTTTAGGTGCTTGGCAGATCTGTGAGATAACGGTAGCTGTAGCAGTCACTCGGCACAGCTGAGTTGCACTTCAAAGGAGGCAAAAAAATATTGACTAAAATGGAAATATCAAGAAATCACTTCAGATTTGTTCTCACTGGTCAGCATCTAGTCTGACATTTTACCAGACTTAGCTAATTGCTTATTCCATTAAAATCAATAGGCGTTTTGCCTTTGTGGCCACCAAGATCAAGACTTGCCTATGAATTGCGTTAGTGTTGTCTGGATTATAAATCTTTCCTGACAGGTTCACTACTATAAAATATATCAGGGACTGGTAGAATTTAAAACAAATAGTGTATTTTATTTTATGTCCTCATTACCTTACCAGCAAGTCATGCAACTTGACTGTTACTTTTGTCTTTTCAAAGTCTGTTTTCCAACAAGACATCTGCTCTTGGTCGGGAGATAGAGCATTTCCCTTGTCACTGTTTTCCAATAGTTAAATATCCGTCCTCTTATCCTTACTCTTAAAGAAAATGTCTAACTCTTATTCACTTTCATCCTTGGTTGAATCTTTAAATTTAGTGGTTTTATCTTTGTGAGAATAAAGAACCTTTTTGGCACACCGCACACTGGCTCTTCATGAAGATATTGCACATTGTAAAGAGGTTGCCTCTCTTTCTTGAGAAGCTGAACATATCAAGTTCTTCAAGTCTCTTGGTGTAAGGCTTCTCCGACCCTTAAATTGTTGTTGATTTTTTTCAAAATAAAAAGTTAAACAGCTGCACTGTACTAGTATTGGTCTCAGTGCAGAATCCTTACAGATCCTGCAAGTCAATCTCTTGTTTACAGGTCAAAAGACTGAATTAACAGCTTGGCTCCAAGATTTGTCCCAATTACACCGACTCACTAAAGTCTTTCAGCTATTGCTCTCCACAACATAGTTTTTCTTTTTACCGTTATGGTCTTCATTGCCTGTTCCTCACTGTTTAACACCGTGCTGGCTGTGTCTAAACACTTGAATCCAACTTACCTTAGTGGTCTATATTTCACTTGCAAACTGATCCAACTTCATCACAATTTCCCACACGTTCAGCTATGATGTCACCTACTTTTTTTCTTCTGATTTTCTTATGGAAATACTGAGTAGAATTAGAGTAGTCCTTTCAAATCTGTTTCATCTCTTCTTCCTCCCCAGACTGACAATAATTCTCCACTGAACTTCTTTCTGAGAAGACAGTTTTCTAGTTGTCAACCCACCTAATGTCTTTCTTGACAACTTTTAACCAGAAGGTAGTGAAATGCTAAATCTCACACTCTTCAGAAGTCTTAGCGTGTTTGCAGTTATCAAGCCTGCCTTTTCAAAAAATGAGAATTTTTGTTTTGATTGCATTGTTTTCCTGGGGAGTGGGGGGAAAAAAAAAAAAAAGTATTGACTGGCATTAATCACCTTCCCAGCCTAATCATTTAGGAATTTATACCAGGATCAGGTTTTCCTGGAATTTTGTCTGTGACAGACATCAGGGTAATTGTCTCCATAGTATCCTAGACCACCCTGCCTACCGTCTCTAAATCAGAGCACTAGGATTTGTCCAGACTGCTTGTATTTTCCCTCTACCTCTGTCTATTCCTGCTATCTATTAAAAATTCAGAGCATGAGCTAGAGATGTCCTCCATCAACTCACACAGAATCCATCTGTGCAAGTATCCTGGCCCGTTGATTTAAAATTATTTATCTCTGAGAGATGTTTAACACCCTCCACAGCTACTAATGAACTGGAAAATACTTTATCATGTTCATATGATTCAAATACATCCTCCTGCTTCTTTCAAGATACAAAACAGAAATATTGAATAAACATATCTGTCATTAAAAGTTCTGCCACCCCCCTAAGCATCAGAATTTTATTATAGCTATTATTCAGAACCTACCTTATTCCAGCTAGTCAGAGATTTTGCTCTTTTGCTGCCTTAATTCCCTACAACCTATAACTTCTCCTTCTATTTGATATCTGTTGCTTCCCTTTTCTGTTTGCTAAATATTGCTTTTTAATTTTGAAGTGCTGCTTCCAGTCTTTTGTTGAGCCTGTAAGGGTTATAACTAATGTTGTCCTCTCTTTTAGATGTGTATTTATGACATTTTAGATACTTCGGTTCTTTTTAAAGAGCTCCCAGATTTCATTTTTTTTTTCCTAACATTTTTCTCTTAATATATTTCCTTTCCTTTTTTATCTAATCTAGGAAAGTAGCCTTATATATCTGTTTTGACTGATGAAGTATGCATGGATGGTGGAGAGGTGACACTGGCCTGTTGTCCTGCAAGTACTTTCTAGTCTGGTGTGTATTATTTCAGGTCTCTTAATGCTGGAGTATTTACAGCACTGCTTAGTGGATAAACCTGTAAATGGATGTACAGAGGAAATTGTGTGGTTTGAGGGAAGAGATTTTAAGTCCTACCAGATCCTCTTCCTCCCAGCTAGAATTTGCTCATTGAGGTGCACAGAGCTCCAGCCATGAAGCCATGGGGTAGTTGTGAAGCTCTTGTATTTATACTCAGAAATTAATTTTGGAGATGGCTTTTTTGATTGTTTATCTTAGGTCACTGAATGCATAACCTTGATTCATGAGGGAGCCAACAACTTGCAGTGCGCTGATTAATTCCTTTTTATCCATAAAAATAAATAAATAAAATTACCCTTGAAACATACTCAAAATACTTTTGAGTATGGGTCTTTTCATTGTTAAAAAGAAAAGTCTATTATAATTTAAAATTGTACACACATTTTACTTCTGGCTACCTGAGACTTACCACATTTATTTTCAACAAAGAATTTGTCTTACGCTGAGCGTGGAAGCATTGCATTATCCACTTACCTACTCCTTGTAAGGTTTAGATGAAGTGTGTTTGCTGTGACGTCTATGAGGAATTGGCCAGCATACGATGGTTTGGTTCTGCATCAGCCATGGGCCATTAATTTTTTTTTTTTTTTTCTTGTGAATAGAAAAGTCATTGCAGTTGATGCCTTACTTGTTCAGTAGCTACCTGTGTAATCTTCCTATATTTGCTGCTGTCATCCTTCTTTCTTACATTCCTGCTACTGTAATTTATGGTCAGCTACTATCTTATTAGCTTGTTAGAATAGGGGATTTATATTATGTATTTGTATAGCACCTACAGTGACAAGGACCATGATCCTGACATGCTGTATAAATAACAGCAGGAACCCTTGCTGTTGAGATCATAGCTATTGGTTAAGGCCTTTAAAAAGAAGCTGAGGGGTGACCTCATCGCTCTCTCCGGCTTCCTGATGAGGGGACATGGAAAGGAAGGTTCTGAGTTCTTCTCCCTGGTATCAGTCATGGGACGCATGGGAACGGTTCAAAGCTGCACTGGGGGAAGTTTAAACTGGACATTAGGAAGCATTTCTTTACTGAGAGCGTGGTCAAACACTGCAACAGGCTTCCTAGAGAGGTGATCGAAGCCCCAAGCCTGTCAGTGTTTAAGAGGCATTTGGCCAATGTCCTTCATAACAAGCTTTAACTTGGTCAGTCCTGAATTGGTGAGGCAGTTGGACTAGATGATTGTTGTAGGTCCCTTCCAATTGAAACAGTTCTGTTATCCTATCCTATCCTATCCTATCCTATCCTATCCTATCCTATCCTATCCTATCCTAAATATATACAAAAGTTATATTTGGCCACCTGTTATTTGGGTGGTTTTGTCTCCAGTTTCTTGAAATGGCAAATCCAAAGCCTACCACTGATTCCAGCAAGATGTGGATCAAGTCCTGTGGAAATACACTGAATGAGGGTATTAAAAAATGGCCGTGCTGGTCCAGTGTGGGTCCCTTTCCTACAGGCACTTGTTTAATGTGACGTTGTTTCCATTAGAACAGCTGAAGTAAGAAAACAACCTAACAGTCATCAGAGACCTTTTCAGGTTTCTTTGTAGAGGTGGCAGAAAACATGCCATTTCAATTTATTAATCTCTCTACGATGTGGCCTTGAGAACAAACTCTTGTAACGGTCTTTGCACAGGGTCTGACCCTACATCTCCCAACAATGTCAGGACCTTTCTTCCTACCTGTTCTCCAACAGTCCAATACCTGATACCTGTCTGTCCATTCCTTTGCCATCAGGCATCTTGTCAGGAGAAAAATAACAATTCACAACAGCACCTGTCTTACAAGGTACTAAATCTCAATAACTGAGATGTCTCTCAGTCTGTGATCTGTGAAAAACTGAGCAGGCTTTGTTAAAAAATAACCATTTTTAAAAAAACTAATAGTATGATATTCATCTGATTTCAGGAGTATGTTATTGAAGTTTGAAGGTCTATGCATTTTGCAAACCTCACAAGGTATTTCTGAGTCCCACGACATGCTTGCAAATCTCAAAACACTTTCACCAATTAAGTCAATGAATCATGAATAAAAAACTCCAACAATTTCACTTGCAAATCCTGACTTTCTTCCTACAATACAGGGATAAGGGAGGATTTACAGCACCCATACTGTCAAGTACTGAAGCAATTTTGATTCTCAATATGCCTTGTGGCTATGTTTGAAAGAATGAGCAAGAAGAAAGTTATTGACATGATCTGAAAAATCCAGAGTAAAATCCTTCTGGTATAAGGGAAAAAGAACAGAGGAGGATGCTGAATATTGCCCATGCGTATTTTTTCTCTCAATGATTTACGTAATTATTTGTCCACTCATTGGTTAGGGCAAGATCAAGGAATAATGGTATAGATCTCCTTAAAGCTGTTAAAACTGATGCTGCTGTTCCCCAGAAATAAGAGTGTAGTGTAGTGTAGTGTAGTGTAGTGGAGTGGAGTGGAATAGAATAGAATAGAATAGAATAGAATAGAATAGAATAGAATAGAATAGAATAGTTGCAGTTGGAAGGGACCTACAACAGTCATCTAGTTCAACTGCCTGACCACTTCAGGGCTGACTGAAAGTTAAAACATATTATTTTTAAGGGCACTGTCCAAATGCCTCTTAAACTTAACAGAAGCAATGTTAAGCACCACAGTTTTGGGTGTATTTGTCACTGTATCTGTGAAACATATAGTTTCAAAGGATCTCTAAATCAGAATCCTGAACTGCAGAAAAAGTCTTTTCCCCAAGTTATCACTAATTTGAAAGATGGTAGCATGCAACATTCAGTTTACTTTTAGACTTGATGATTATTGTTATGGATTTCACTAAATATACATTAAGTTGTGTGTACTCTTGATCCTTGGCCTATTTAAAACCTTTCTATTGTTTATTTCCCAGAAAAATTTCTTAAACTTTCAATTAGTAGATGTAGTTCATAAAAAGTGAAGCAAATTTTGTATTTGTTCACTTGAGTCTGCATGAAAGCCATGAAAATAATTTATGTCTGCCGAATTTGATGAGTTTCCAGTGCAGCTATTCTCATATTTTCAGGTATATTGAGTCCAGATATCTGCTACTCATTTTAAACCATCTGTGCAATAATGATGTCACAGATTGCATAGACCCTGCCCAGATGATTACATAAATGTGCCTAGCAACATTCAAGATGCCCCAGATTCAAGGTGCCCCACATGATTTCCCACTTCTGCTGCTGAAGGACACGGGGCTCCTGTAAGATTGTTGTCACATCTTCCAGATCGGTGTGGATGTCTCAGATACCCTGGGGATCTCTGCTGCTGTAACACACCCATGTGGGGACAGTGGAACTGAACCTCGGATCTTAAACCCGGTAATGGGAGTGAAGATATCCATCTGACAGAGGCATTAGATTGAAGAACCATAAGGTATCTCTTCAATCTGGAACTCAGCCGACCTTATGTATTTCCATTTATTTAGATTAAGTTCATCAAAGTCTGCATTTAACTGGAAAAATATAGGGAATCCTAAAAGAGATCGTCATCAGTAGGACTTATTCCAACTACATCAAGTCAACCAGCACAGATTGAATGCTGGATTTCAATAGGAAATCTGAGAAGCATGCATAAAAAAACACATCAGAATATTACCAAGTGCTGAAGAAATTTATTTGTTCACAGATAAGTCCTCAAATTATTCATCATGTGCTTTACACATCATTTTGAAGACTTCAGTCCTTAAACCAGTGGGTTCTGACATATTGTGGAAACTTCACGTGAAATCTATATTTTCCAGAATCCAGGTTTCTTTTGTTATAGCCACGGCAGTGAACGCTTATGAATGTACACAAAAATTAACTGGTGTACACATGATTCCATCAGAATCCTGGATCCATGTGAAACATTAAGTCACTTGCTCATCCTTGTGGTGGAGATGCCAGGTGATGATTATTTTAATGTTAATATTGTGAAGTGAATCATTCGTCCATATTGTGATAACATATGGGATGAACCACTTCCAGAAAGCCAAGCCAAAGGGGTCCAGCTCTGCTGGTGAAGTTTAAGGACTTTATAGCTATTCAGAGAACACATGTTATCATTCATCAAAATCTGCACTCTATTAGACAGTAGTGCTTTATGTAGTAGAGTTTTATGTAGTAGTGTTTTATGTAGTAGGTAGTGCAGAGGAATAGGTCTTAACACCAAACCGGTCTGCCTTCAAGTGTGTGAGCAGGTCCTGAGATCCCTGAATGTTTAATTCTCTCAGTAGTTCCCGAATAGCTCTCCCGCATCTTCTGCTTGTGAAGGTCAGTGTACAAGGAAGGCTTAAAGAAGCGCAAAAATGTAGTAGTTAGCAGTGAAAGTAATTCCTTCTTGCCCTCACAGGTAAGCAGTGCAATACTTGATACGTGGAATTAATACAGTATAATATATAAGTAGCAATCTGGAACATAAGCTCAAAAAAGAAATACATTTTATTTCCTTATACCATTTTGATAAATCTTAAAGTATTCCTTTAGGGAAGAGAGGTATAATTTACTCTTGTAAAAGCATGTGTTCCCTTGTATTCTACAACAGTCTTCAGACATTCTCAGCAAGATTAAATAAATGTTATTTTTTAATAATGAATGACTAAGTACCAACACGGTAAAAATCAGGGTAACTGATGTATTATTCAAGTACATGATCCACAGCTATTTGAAACCAATCAGCTTGTTGATCTTATCTAGTTCAATGGCTTTGGATCAAACTCTAGTATTTACAGGAGCTTTTATTTGCAAGGCATTTAGAAACAAGTTCAGATAAGAATTTGCAAGTGGCATGAATGTTCAGCCTACTGATAAATTTAAGCGAACAGACAATGCATAAATAAACATTTATAGGTCAATGTTTATCACATTACATAAGGCAACTTTGTAGAATTTTCAGTTAATAGATTTTTCATCACAGCTATATAATTTAAAAAATGTTTTTACTTATTGCTTACTACCGAAACCAGCAGGGAATTAAAACAGCTCTAGCAAAGCAAATTGTTGCTATTTGATTAAAGAAAATTATTTTCTAAGAATTTTTTTGTGTTGCCGCACTGTTCCTACTGGTGTTATATTATGGCAAAAAATTAAGACTGAACAAAGAATTTTACTGAACAGCATTAGATGGCAGTCTTGGATGTGTTGTACAATGAGCATCGAATGTACCAAAATTCAGAGAAATGGTATGCTGGATTAAAAGCTGCTTCTGTGGTTGTACTTGGCATCCTTGTTTAAATGGGTTTAGATCCCACAACTTCTGTCATCTGTCGCAATAATAAAGCTCTGGTCTGAATAGCACAAAAGGAAACATTAAAATAGAAGATTTTCGGACCCATTGGAAAAATATTCTTTAGAATAATGAGGATACTTCTTTTTTTAATTGTTATTTGAGTAAGTGGCTGTAGATACTTTTAATGGGCTTTTCTCTGTCTTTCTTTGCTTTTGTAAATAGCCGTATGTTCTTTTAAGACCTTCAGAGACTTTTCTGCTGCAGCCCCCTAGAAAATCCTATAAATAATGGTTATGTTGCATCAGTCCAGTGAAACTGACTGTTTCCTTTGAAATTGTTTTCCTCGAAGTTGTTCATAGTCCCCAGTCCTGAGATACAATAAAAGGACGTTCAGAGTATAGAGGAAGAGAGCAAAGGCAGCCTCACATCACATTTTTTTGTGCTTGTATGCTCCTCCAATTATGGCAGCTGCCAGTGTCTGTTCTAGCATCTGGTCATCACATATGGTTTCTGGCCATAGCTCCTTATCCTGGGCTGGTGTCCTTGCAATAGTGACTTTGAAAACTGCTGGACTGTCAAGCTTGGATCCTGGAGGTTTCTTATACGTACAATACATTCAGGACTGGAAGTAGTGATGTTCATCTGCTCTGATCATTCTTTGCTGTAATTCAGGCTCGGTGTGTGGATCATCCATTCCTTCTTCATATTTTTCAGGTACTTGAACTTCCTGCAGAATAGTGTCTCTAGAAAATGCTGTCAGATGGAATATAGTTTTGTGATGTGTTTGATGAGGTCAGATTTACAGGTGTATAAGATGGAAGTAAGCATCAGACTGCCACCACAATTTAGTGACCTAATGCTTAGTGCAATACAAATCAGGAGGAAGGTTTTGAAGTAAAACTGATCATCCATGCAGACGTCAGTTCTCACTGTGGAGTGCTGTTGGATTGTGTGACCTGGACTCTTTATGTATGAAACTCAACTGGAGAATGAGATCCAGCTCACATCTGATGTGCTTAAACTGCCTGAAGACGCTCAGTCCTTTGGACCAGGCTAAATACTCATCGTACAGAGGGGGCTGCACGAGTAAAAGAAGATGAAGAAAAAAATTGCAAATTTTTCAAAATGAGCTTGGTTCAATTTTAAAAACAATACTGGATGGCTTATCTATAGTTGGTACAAAAGAGTTTATTTGGGGTTTTTTATCACTTCATTAGCATGAATATAATACCACCTCCTAACTCCTATGTAGAACTCAGTAGATCTCACAGTGCTTTACAAAACAGGATCCTGTCATTATTCCTACTGTACAGCTACCAAAAACAGGCACAGAAAAGATAAGTGACTTCAGAAAGGTGTCCTCGTAGGCCTTTAGTAGAGCCAAAAATAAAACCAAGACCAGTGCATTTACAATCCAGTACACTATCTACTAGGCCATAATCTCTTTTGGCACAACTCACTTGCCTGGCCTACATAATGCGAAATACCTTATTATCGGGATTTATTATTAATGAATTTTTTTTCTTGCTAGTGGAGCAAATAATATTTGTATGGGGCAAACTGAGTTGCTATAAAGCACAGTGTAAAGTTACATAAAGAAGCCCAAATCTGACTGCGTCCTAGAAGCAGTATAACTCCTCATCAGCGTCATTCTCTAGCTGGGCTTAAATATTCGATTTTGCTATCTTGCTAACAAGGCTAGATTGGATATATTTGCGTGGGGCTGCACAGTACAAAGCAGATATAACAGAAAGGACAATTCCAAAACCCACTGATTTTTGAAGGAAGCAAAACCGGTCCCAAATGCCTATATTCATCCTGCACCTTGACTGATTATTGACTGGTGTTTTGGTTATCTTGAAGATGCAAGACCTTACACAGTTATAAAACGCAACAAACACTGACACAGTATGCAAAAAATCCAGATTGTAAATACCAGGAGAAGTTAAAAAGTTAATAGTCTAGATCTCTCTGTTTCACTTTTCCTTTCCCTTAAAAGGGGAAGAATAACTCTTATTTTTGTAAAATACTTGGAAACTTTTAGCTAAAAAGTGTTGAATAAGAGCAAAACGTAATTTTCATAAATAAAAATTTGGAAAAAAACTAAAATTTCATAAAAATGTTAGCTCAGTATATTCAAAGTGAGAAATTTAAAAAGATCTGAGGAGCCATCTTTTGGAAAACAAACTTTCCTTAAAGGTCTGGTACTCAAAATCAGATGGATGCTCAAAATTTTTCCTGTCTGTCATATTTAGGCTCAGAAATACATGCAGAGCCTGTTCTTCTCTGGAGCTGTAGTTCAGGCTTGACTGAAATATTGTAAGTCTGTCAAATGTAGTGAATCCCTTTTTCTCCATTAGAGAAAATAATCCCCCCCCCCCACACACACCCACTCTGGGGGGGGGGAAGTGCCGCAATTTTTTCAAATTTAACTTCTCAATAGGGAGAAGGGGAAACTCATGGTGTCCTAGCACTTCCATGACTTTCTGAACTTTATGTGGCTTTTTTTTTTCCTTTTTTCTTTCATCTCTACCCTTACTATGTTATCAAATATTTTCATGTATTTGGCAAGTTCCCGCGCTCCACGATGTCTGATCCAAACTGCACAAACTTTTGCCACGGATACCAACAGCTCTCAAATAAGGCATTCACAGGTTACCTGCTCACAATGAAAATATAGGTTAGTCTCTTTCAAGGACAGTCAACTTTTGAAATGACTGAACAGCCTGGATTACACAGAAAACAACATCTAACTTTAGTGGAACAATCCTTCCATGTGGTTCTAGGCATAAAAATAAATAAGGGAAGCTGAGAAGGGAAAATCTTGGTCAGTGATACAGCAGTTAGGTGGACATGAGCATAGAGAACTGCAATAGAATCGTTCATCAGCAAACATAAAAGCCTAGCAAGGTGTCAATAGACTATGCAGTAATAACATTTTTGTGCTGACTCACTTGTTACTGTTACAGGACAGAACAAGAGTTTACAGATCTGTTAAAACAGTTAAAAGTTCAGTCTTCTTCCACTTATGGCTTTGCTGTCACATAAAGATGTGAGTTTCTCTGAGCTACACTTACCTTTAATAGGTTTTATTGTTTTAGATTTCTGGTTTAAACTGCTTGTAGGCTTCATCTGCAAGAAGGTTAAAATAAAAAAAGAAAAAATAACATTCTTGTCTAAATTTTCACATGCAAAAAAGTTCTCGAGGAGCAAGGAGGGGAAATTACTTTCCCTTCCCTATCTACAGAGAAGTGTCAAACTCTGGTTTCTGATAGCTTTAACTACTTTCATGGGTAGAGCAAGTACATATAAAATCTTCCTATCCCTCAATTATAGTCTGTTTCCATGCAGCAGAAGCATCCTGTTCAACTCCCTGATTCCTTTTTGAATGTGGGAGAAACATAAGGTAGGAGTTAGTCGTTTTAACATTAGGTGTCTACAATTGTGTTAGCTGTCTGAACAGCATCTAAAGTCACTAGACAAAAGTAGGCATTTCTGGGCATGATTTGTCTCATCCTAAAGTAGACTTGTAAAGTAGACTAGTTGAATCAGACTCTGATTTGCACAAAAAAGTGCCTATTTTTCTACCTGTATTAACACTAAGGTTTGATTGTCTGAAACCCAAACACCTACATAATAGACAACTGCTGCTACACGAGATTAATTCCACTCATGAGTGATCTAACCATGAAGATACAGTGAGATGACATGTTATTTTTGAACCAAAATAAATCCAAGGTTTTTTCCTAATTGAAATTAACATGTTCCATTGAAGGAAATTTTAGTTTTGAGGAATTGGCACTTTGCAACATATTTTTTTCTTTTATTTGGTGAAATTTTTTTCCTTAACTCTCCCAACAAGTATGAAAACACAGGAGTGACTCGTCCTCAATGGACTTCTCAGCTCCAGTGCATACTATACCCTCTAATTTTGTGAATTACTGTATTCAGCATAGTTGTGTGGAGGATAACATGCTCCTACATCTCCTAAAAAAGAACATTTTTATTAGGGTAGGTCATATATTTTACTTCCCTGGTTACAGATTTTATTTTCAGGAAATAGATATATTTACAGAAATTACCTTTTTTTTCCTTTAAAAAATCCATCAACATAAAATAGATTATTTTCACTTTAACTATTACTGAAAGGTTTTGGTTCCTAGTTTCAGTAAGCACAAAAGGTCATATCCTTAAATAGTTATTTTTACATTTTATAAATTTAATTTTCAACTTAATTTACATTAAGGCTAAAAATACTGGTAACACTCTTTGTAAGACCTTCCAAACCTTGAGAAAGCTCTGAAATTCTGTGAAATGTCCATACTTTACATTTTTTTAAAACAGAAATGAACTGAATTCAAATTCAACTTAAAATTTACTGAAGATTATACAGTAGGGGGACTAAAACTCTGAGGTAAGTAATGTGAGTTGTTCTCAGTTTAAAAATTAGATGATAGAATGTAGCAAATGGACCTTAACCTCATAAGGAACTGAACCAGATTCAAAGAATAATCCATGAGCACCATACAACGGAACATCTGATATTCAAACGATGACCAAATAGTCTCTGTTTTGTTTGTCTGTTTGTTTCTTTGTTTGTTTGTTTGTTTTGTCCTAGGCCAATGCTTGAGTTTATGGATTACAGTCTTGTTTTCACCTGGATTTTAAAATAGTTAAATCTCATGCTTACTTACATATCTCAGAAAAAAAAAAAAGGGGGGGAGGGGGTAGGAGAGAAGGAAAACTCAAGTAAATACAACATAGAGTTAGATAATCCCCATAGATATGCTAAAGCTTTTCAGATTCATGAACAATAGAATTTTGTAACAATTCTTCATTTGGATTGTATAAACTGCAATCTTTGCTTTGTTGGCAGAAACACTTTGTATTCATGAACTATGTTTAGTTTAGTACTGCTTAGAATTTCCTTTTTCACTCTAAATGCCAATAGAATAGAAAGACAAAGTAGTGATATTAGGCTAACATAACACACAAGCTCTTGTTTTGATTACTCATCTGTCTGCTAGCCATTATGTTTGCCCACCCAACTACTTTCTGCCTGTTTCACTTTGTACAGTCTTGTGGAGCAGCCAAAACAGCCAGTGATGTTTCAAAGCGGTTCAAAGTGCTGATACTGGAAAAGGAAAGCTGATGTATAAAACAACAGCAGTGCGTTTGAGAGGGGGAAGGCAGACAGTTACAGTTTCATTTCTTGTTCATAATGACTTTTAAGGGACAGAATAAAAGCTCACATCTATAACAGGTTTGCAAAACTGCAAAATCATTTTCCAGTTTCAGGTAGGCCGATGGCCAGATTTTTAAACTCATACCCTGGCAGGTTTGGAGCAAGTGCTTAAATATATTATGACCATATTTGAAATTCTGCCATTAGTTTCTCCTCTGAAAGCATGATGTAAATATTTGTTGGGTAAAAACTTTACTGTTTTTGCTAGGCTCAGTATTTTCACATCGAAATTTTCAAACTTGTGTGCCCTAACTAAGATATGAAATTTCGTAGGTCACATATTTAAAGAATCCTGAATATTTGGAGACATTGAACAATTTTAGCTCTTGCTGATTTGTCTAAAAGCAGTCCCATGAGCAAACACCTTACACAGGAGGGCGAGAGCCATTCAAGCATCTCCATCTGCCAACAAACACTGGATGTATTTCAAACTTGACTGGTACAGAAAGGTAACAGTGAAGCTGCCGTAGCAAGACCCAAATGAACTCATACCAGAATTGATTATCAAGCTGAAGTATTTATGCAAGGAATCTATTTATTATTAATTCATTAGTATTTAAAACATTCACATGACAACCTGCTTTATATCATATACATTTGTTTAAAATGTTTTATATTTCTAAGGATGACACTGATAAGACTGTAGGGTGCTACTCTTGCCTTGCTTGAAATGTGTATTCCACTGAAGAGCACAGATTTGTTACAGACCATGCTAAGCAGAGAAGTGTGAAGAGCTGATTATTTCTGCTAATAGACACATCACATTCAACATGAAACACTTGACTTTTTTTTCTGGATGTTCTTAATCCATTTTTTAAAATTAAATTTAAGTAACTATTTGGATGGATACTATTCGTGTCCCTTTTTTTTTGGTTGAAATTCTTTGCCACACTCAATTCAAATATGGAAGAAGTTCATGCTGATCTTTTTTTGGCAAAGAAACTCGTTATATTATGTATTGGTTCATTCCTCTCCTGTTTGGAAATTGCCTTCCATCATCTACTTTGAACACATTTTAATTCACCTCCAAATAATCCATTTACTCTTCTGAAACTCATAGCATTGAAAGTATTAAGAAGGATGATTGAGTAATACCCACATATGTAACTGCAAAACTGTTAAGCTGTATTCGAGTCAGACATATACTTATGTCATGGAAAAAACACCTCCCATTGCATATAAGTCTGTAACAGAGTATACTTAATGAACATAATGACTTGGAAAATTGTCTACAAATCTTTTGAGTCCATTATAAGTAATGTTATGTCAAAGGCGATTGTTAGCTGTGAGGAGGAAAAGTAACAAATAATAGAGATTGTAAGATGTTTTATGAAATGTTTTTTGCACAAAGATTTCAAAATTCTCTGCAGAAGATTATAAGTGACATTAACTGGGTTTTAGATACAACTTCCAAGAGCAGTAGCTTGATTAGAGTCACATAGTAAGCTAAGGGTAGAGATGTGAATAAAACGGAGAAATAGAATTGAGAATTGAGGCGAGAGAAAACCTCTGGTCTGATAAAGAAAAGCAGGAGGTAGTTTGGGTTTTTTGCTTTTGTTTTTGTGGGGTTTTTTTTGGTTTGGTTTGTTGTTTTTTTTTTTTTGTTTGTTTGTTTGTTTTTGTGTAGTCTCATTTAGTTTCTGACTTTTAAGCCATTAGGCTTAATTTTTTTAAGGTTTCCCCCTCCTCCACTTGAGCCATGAGGCTTGCATGCTGGCTTTCAAGGTAAAGCTAAAATTCTCATGTAATTATAGTCTTCCGAGAATTTGGACTTAATGACACTGCTAGAAGATTGGTGTCTCAGACCTCAGACTTGAGGCTATAATACTAGATTGTCAACTTGTCTAACAATTCCATTTCAGACCGACAGTGAAGATGACATTGTAGGTGTGATAAGCTAATAGAAACAAAAGGATCATGATGCTTTTGCAAACCTGGTTGCTGTAGTCCAGTGTTTGATTGGCGGTGAATTACTTTAGAATTTGGCAATAGATAGTATTTTTCTTAAGATTCATTAGGCATACCCTGATCCTATCGCTCATGCAGTTAATAAAGGTGTTAGAGCACTTCTACAACTGTCTTGCGTGTTCATTATTCATTTAACATTACATCTACCCCAGTACTTTTTCCCCTATAGAAAGCAAATTCCCATTGGAAAAATGCCAAAGTGTAGACTGAGTGGCATGCAGAAGCTTTTGCTGTCGTGTGACCCCCTGACACTCAGTAATGAAACCAGTCTTTGGTGTTTGTATAAAAAGAACATTCAATTTTCAGGGAAATGTCAGTAAGATTATTTTCTTTTCTTCTCTCTTAATTTTCCTTTTTATTTTGCTTGGATTTTTATCGCTGTTTGGGTTCAATGTGTATTTCAGGAGCTGTATTTTCAGGTGACAATGAACAATTCTGAAAAAAATATAATGCAGTTTTGACATTTTTTTCTTATCTTTTGAATAATTTCTCTGGTAGATAGGAATGGGGGGGAAGGCAAAGGAAATACATGTAAACAAAGAAAAAGTCTCTCTAGTAGTCATAAACTGACATTTTGCATATGCAGAATGCTAACCTATGTGCACTTTCAGGCTAAGGAATGAGTCCTTGTAGCTCTCAGAGGAAATCACAAACTCATGGGATCTACGTTAAGGCTCTATTCACATACAAACACCAAAACAAACCCGGCTGCACAGGATTCACACAGAGTTATGAAAATGGAATTAATCCTTGGTGGTAGTGATGACTCTGCACTGATTTTCAGTGGCTCTTTAGCCATCTTTGTGACCTAATCATGTTGATTAGAGCCTGCTCAAAGTAGGGATTCTTTGGTATGAGTGCTGAAGTGAGGAAGGGGAGAGGAGAAAAGAAGGAAAACCCATATATTCTTTGATTTTTTTGATGTTCTTTATTGAAGAAAATTCTGAAATACATAACTGCATTGCAAAAAACTCCATGCTATGTGAGTTCCCTGTAAAATGAAAGCAAACTGACACCTAGATTCATCACGGTCTGCTAGCTAATGCAGCCTCCCAGCTGAAAGAAAGAGTGGGTTCACATTTCCATCAGGCAAATGAAGGAAACAGCTCAGATCTCTTGGCTGAGTGTATGTGTCCACTATGGTGTATTTTATCCGCTTGTGGGAAGATTTTACTCTGCTTGGTTTCTTCCATGGATGGTGTCCTACTATGTGCAAGTTAAATATTCAGTAGCATTGGAACTAAAAAACAGGTGCCCCACTTCTAGACCATATGTCCTGATTACCCTAATAAGGAGCAATTCTCATTTTCTCAAAAGACTTTTAAGCATTTAATGCAAAGTAGAACAGCACTAGTGGGAAGAACTAGAGGAAGAATGACCTCGGAGCATCCTTGTGTCAGGTTCACTCTCCTGAGAAGTCATACACCTGCCTTCTAGCCTATTTTCTAGGGGAATACGAAAAAATGGAGCAATGTCAACAGCAGACTCTGAGCACACCCCTCCTCAGAACAGTCTTTTACATAATACCTATAGGATATGCTTGTAGAAGTGTCTTCAGATGGAGGGATGTCTGAACTGAGATATCACTGGACCAATTAATTCTGTTTTTAAAAAAGCACCCGATCATGCTTGAATTTGAAAAGAGCCTTAGGATGTTCAAGACCTTTTTTCAAAGATGTGAAAGGCAAACCCTCTGGACCTCATGAATGTAACACAAGTTGCATTTATTACAGGTATTGTTTAGAGAGTCTATTTGCTGGTACGTGGAGATGTGAGGAATGGAATCCTGGTCTTATTTTAGATCTAACTTTTGAAAAGGAAACACTTTTATAGCTTGTCTGAGCTGACCTCTCTAGATCTCTAAATCGCAGTGACATGAACTGAGGCCTTTCATTGCCTGTCTCCCTTGATTACTCAGAGTCGAGACTGTTAGACTAGAGGTTATGGAAGATGAATCCATGCAGGAAATGTAAGCTTCTGAATCCCACAGCCACTAACTCATCCACAGGGTTTCATCCAAACTTCCTACTCATCTTTCCTTCCAGGAGAGTCTATTCAAAGCTGACTGGAAAACCACTTCTCACACACACACACTTTGGAGGTCTGTCCCATCCCTACAGATTTATGTAATTTTGGGCAGTTTCCTGCCCAAAGATCATCGTGCTTAACACCTATTTAATAACCTTACATATCTGAAGTTCAGATATGTTCAAAAGCTGATGCAGAATAAAAACTTGAACTGAAACAGATGAAGACACTCTTGCAGTTAGTTGTGTGCAAAGAGGGGATTATGCAAGGTGGGCAGAGTAGCCTAAAGAAAACAACAAAGGAGAGTTATAATTGCTGAATAAACAACCTCTCTGCCTTAGAAGTTGAGTAAAGGAATAAATATGCTGCCACAGGGGAAAATATCCCAGCTCTGTCTTATGGCACCCAAGAGCACAAAGATGAGTGTGTTCAGTATTTAATTTAATTTAAAGCTCAGCCACTGCTCTAATCCTTGTGAGAAGTATCGCGTTAGTTGGAAACGATTGTAGGCTTAAAATTATGTGCATAGATGTGTTTCTGAGAAGAAATGGATTTAAAGTTCTGTGTAAGCGGATGGTGAACCAGCATCTGGTAGGCAGCATGTAGGAACTTTCTATTTAGTTCTCTGTGTTTCAGAAATAATACAGTGCATTTACAGTATGACCCTGACTCACTGGATTCAAAGTGAATGTGACTAATAACTGCAGTGCACACAGAAACTCTCCATTAAGGGTTGATTAAAACTCGTTCAAGTCACAAAACTCTTGTTAGCACCAAGCTTCAATCTGTCAGTGAATTGATCAGGAAAATGCCTTTCATTTCATTCTGATATTTCAATGCATTTCACAGAGAGACGATCAGAGAAGTACTCGCGCATTCGTTACACGCTCAGATTGTCAGCGGTACAAAAAGGCGTGTGCTGCTCTGTGTTGATCTGAAGTACACGTCACAAGTAGGAGTAAGCAGCAGAAAGCTATGACACACAAGAACAAATGCTGTCATTCATATTGTCACCTCATATTGTCTTACTGTCTCTTGCTAGGCAGTATCTAGTAAATATAAGGTATACACAGTTTTTCCCTTTTCCACAGGGCAAGTTGCATTCCATGCAAGACAGCATATCATAGTTTAATAACTTTTAACTAATTATTCCCGCAATCCTGAGTGCCTCAGACTTCTATTCAACCTCAGTTAAAAGGAAAAAGACTTATTTCAATCCTGTGAGACATTAGAAAAATCAGAATTATCTACTGCAAGCTTGAAATACTTTTCTACCATTTCTTCTTCTGTATTTTATGACAAAGTTTTTATATCTTGTAGAATTTTCTTTTTGTACCTTACTTAATAGTCGCTAAATGCTTTCCGTCAACACCAATGTATTTCCTAAATGACCTTCATTGTGAGAGAAATTTCTTCCTTGTCTTAAAAAGAAATTTGGTGAACCATGGTGAAACCATTCAAGATGTATTGTTAAAGTGCATGGACAGGTGTCTAAAAGACAATGGAAGAGCTATCCATATGTTTTATGTATGAGGTCATCTAGACTGACCCCAGTAGAGGCTCGAAAAACCACGATATGGAAGGTATTATGTCCAAGCTCATGGGTTCTTCAAGCGGGAAAAATGCTTTACAGTTTGAAACATGATTTAGAGTGTCCTTCTAGCTTGGCATCTTCCGTACTGTTTTTGATTTAGGCATTCAGACACACAAGTCACACATTTGAATGAGACAGATTCAGATGTGGAAATTACCTTACCTTCTAACCCAACCAGATCAAGGAACTACAGTGGGAATTCAAACAGTGCTACTAATCCTGGTGGTGTCTTTACACATGTACACTCACACAAACACATAAACATATATTGCCCCCCGGCCCATGTAATGAATATATAGAACGAACACGTGCATGACACAGGATTCATCCTCAGATGCCTCACCCCAAAAAGTGCTTACAGGTTTGTTCATGTTTATCATTGAAATATCTCAGCGTTGTGGAAGATTACAAGGTCATTACAGCACCTCAGAAATGCTTCTCTTCACCCCTAAATGCATGATTCAATTCTGAAGCTCAAGGTAGAATTAGCTGTCAATTTGGACCAACATGCTCCGAGAGATCAAATTGAGATTTAATTGAAAGCTACTGGCACAGCACAAATTATAGGCATTCTCCTCTCAATGTAACTTTTCTGGTGTATAATTATTTAAATAAATTTGACAGTACTTATTGTTTTACCATTGTCAAGCTAGTTAAAGCTACCTAGAGATCTAGGGAGAGAAATACCACACTGTGAATTTAATCTCCCTCAGATTTATATTGGTTTTCTCCTGGCCTCACAGATAATACGAAACATTGCTGTGAAAGAGCAAGCGGTCAAAAAAATAAAAATAAAATAAAAATCCCTCCCTGATGCAGCTGTATACAGAAACCTTCATAGGATTTTGGGCACTGACTCTTATCTTTCAGTGGGGAGAGGGGAAGGAGAAAGTGGGAAATAGGAAAGAAATGCAATTCTGTTCTGTGTTTCCCTTTATTCCAAAAATTACTTGATGCTCTGACATTCCCAACACTAATATGCACAGATAACTTCACAGTCCAGTGTTCTCAATATAGGAATTAACATCCTCTAAATCAAGGTGTGGTTCCTACTAAATGTATCGTTCCCTCTTCTGTAAGTAAAGAGATGCCTCACAAAGCCATTACAGAAACTCTGATGGAAAAAAAGTTACATTATAGTGTTCTTACCAAGCTACCCATGATGCCTGAATATCCCTTGTGGTTAAGATCATTGTCTTTTCTTCTAGAGTTTAAAAGATCCATTAGGTTTTCTATCACAAAATATTGAAAAATGTTTTAGAATCGGGCTTAATATTTGTAGCATGTTGAACTAAAAGAGTCCTCAACTCAAAGCCTGTGTGTTTTCTTGAGCTATCTAAGTCACTGCTTACCATATGCAGACTATCCTTTGAGTAAGGCTGCTACACAGCAGCCAGTGACCACCTTTGTGCAGTGAATTATGAGCTGGTGATTTGTGATCTTTTACAGCTGCTGGACCTTTTTTTATTTAGTAAAGAAATTTCTATTTCAACCCTTGAGAATAAAATGAGGTCTGTACCACTTCATGTTATCCTGAAAGAAGAGAGAGGATCCAGGCTCTGCCATCAAGCTGGAGTTCATCGTTCAAAATTATGTGGTGAAAAAAGGATGGAATAAAGAGTAGAAGATTGCCTGAGAGCAAAAGTTTGAGATGCATACACAATTTATTGGTTTCAGCAGCAATGTCACACACCACACCTGACCAGGAGAGAAGCTAAAAGGAAGCTAAAGACGTCCTCTTTCCCTATGACCTCTGAAACCTTAGAAAACACAGCGTCACAGAGAGACATATCATTATACTTGCATAAAAGCCTGAAAAGCTTCTGAATGCCAATTCCTAGGTAGATTCCATGCCTTTAGAAAGCAGGAATTACGTATTTGTTGAGCAAACAAACCCTCAGTCCTTGCTAAGACCGTTGGATATGGACAGAGGACCACAGAAGTGACAGGGAAATGCCATGATTTCACCTAGCCTCTTCTTCCCCTTAAATCAGCAATTTGGTGTTAAATCACGAAAAGCCACCCAGACTACATGGGGAGAAGTGGGGGAGACCTGCAATACCCACATTAGAAGCGGGCAAACACCACTGATTTGTGTTTACCGCCAATTGCACCACTGCTGCGGAGATGAGCAGGATATTTATGAGAGTGCCTACCCAGGCCATTACTGCTGTGCATGAAGCATGTGGCAGCCCGTAATGGAGATGTGAGGTGAATACAAAGAGATGCTCTCTAATGAAAAAGGGATTGGATTCCGTTAAGCCTCTGTCAGCACCAGTCTTGAAAATATTAAGAGAAATAATGAAATATAATTAAAAAATAATTGTCTTCTAATGAAACAAAATTAAATGCTAAGCTGGCACTGCTGTGTAGGAAAATAAAGCGTAGGAGTATCAGCACCAGGATGGCTTAGTGCTTAGGGGAGGAACAGGGTCAGCCATTAAGCTTAGTCATGCCACTCACCTCCAGAGCCCCAGGAAGGATGCAGAGGTGAGAGGATGGACCTGTCTCGCTGAGGAGAAGCTGCAAAGTGCAGAGCACAGGGCTGGTTGCCCACCAGCTCCAGATTTCTGCTTCAGCTTTGTTATTGACCCTTCCCTGTGATGTTAAGGAAACTTTCCCTCTCCCCATTTCCATCCTGTATCTGCCTAGAGAATATAGACTGCTGGATCAGACCATTGGAGATTGTGTAGCCCTTGGCCCTGTAGATGTGCACAGAAGTCAGAGAAATGTCACTTCTGTGAGAATTTGGAAAATGTGGTATCCTGTAAGAATTAGCAGCAATAAGCAGAACAATCATGGTGGGTCCCTTATGTCCTCACTCTATGAAGAGCTGAACTGCTCCAGTTTTTTGTCCTATTTATTTGATTTGTCACTTAGGATAGGGAGATGGTGAACAGCAATTTTCTAATAGTAATGTCTGGAAAACAGGCACTCTTCTTCTGTCCTTACAGCACTGTAGTGTAACATAGTCTTAATCCTAAATAAATCTTTTGCTTTTGTGTGAAAGCCTGACCTCTACTTAGCAGCAATAACGGTGAAGAGTAAGAGAATATATAAACCTATTTTGCAGGCAGGGCAAGGTAACTCCCATCAGCACAAACTTTTTTTTTTTTTTTTTAATTTTGTTTAATTTTCCTAGTTCAGGTGACCTGCTTCCCTTTGCAATTAAATGAACTTTCTGTGGTAAAACGATGAGCTCAACAGTGCTGAAGTCCACAAAAAAACCAAATTCATTTCACTGTCCACGCCTATATGTGCAAAAAACTGCGTAAGTTGGAAGAGAGCTGGCTCTCCCTCTGTCCTTTTCACCTCCCAGCTGCTGGACCTATGGAGCTCTTCCAGCCTTAACAATGTTTTAAGTTCCAAAAGGCGTCACTGAGTCGAGATAATTTTACAAGCTAAACTAATAACACATACTGTTGAACCAATAGTAGAAAGGTCAGGCTGTCTGGGTGAAAGCTACTCAGTGTCACTTCTGAGGCCAAAATTTGGAAGCAAAACTCCCTGTGTGACATGCTGTAATGTGAACAGAGTTACGTTTGGGGCATCATAATCCTCTTTGAGGATGTGGTTTCCAGCTCCTGAATGCTGTATGACCAGGGGAATAAGGGTAGAATTTCACCCTCAAGTGGGAATTGACTTTCATTTCTGTTCACATAGTTTCTGCTTGTATTTACCAAGACATAAATATGCACATATGTGTACAATATATTTAATTATTGCAAGCTTCAACTTTCAGCATTTTCTTTTTAGATGTTGCTTGTTTGCAGAATTCCACTGTGTTGGGCTGGTTCCCTGATGTCAAAGCAACCTACTTTTGTTGAAGAGTTTAACATAATAAGCCAGCAAATCACCCAAACTCTTTTATATGACATGGAAACATCAGAGTGAAAGATGATGCAGAAAGTTATTAAAAATATTGTGGCAGATGAGAACTTACTGTTCTAAGTATAGAAAAAAAAAATCTACCCAGATGCCATGAACCAAATTGAGAAGTATTATCTAGGTTTTTTTAAAGGCTTCACACTTCCTGCTAATTGTCCTCGAGGAAAACTGTATCAGTGATTTCAGCATGAATCTGATCAAATGCATTTAATGATACCTAGCTTTGGACTGATGTTTCCTTAGGGGGAAAACCATGAATTCAACAGTTTTTGAATCAGATTCCAGATGGGAATCAGCAAGCAACCCATGGCTCTTGCTTACTGACACAGGCTTGAAGTCGTGCGGAAATGTTTTACATAGAGAATACTACTCCAATTGAGTTCACTGATGTAGGATAAGGCCTTCACACAGGATTTCTAGGACCAAGTTAAAAAAAACATACATCCAAAACACATCCATAAATCCTTGCCTGAATCTCCAACTTTCCTAAATAAGTGAGGAATGCATCCGAAAATTCTTTTTCTGCTACAGGAAATGATGATAAAAAAGATACACAGATACATTCACATGGAAATAAATGGTTACATCCCATGTTTTTTTGGTAGGGAAACACATTACCAGAAGTCCTACAATAGACTATATCTCTGTCTTGAAACACTGACCCTGGCAACAGCAAAGTAGTATAAGTAAAAACTCAAATTTTGGTGAGAACTGTTATAGCTCCTACCATCAAGAATGATTATACAAGGATAATACAAGACTTGCAAATTTCAGTTATTTCAGTTTTAATGTAAATAGGTTGATGAAAAAATGGAAGTGTGCTTTACAGCTGCAGAGATAATACAGTCCTGATCCCAGAAGCCTCTGATTTCTCATTTAAATTAAACCAGCCTGGTCTTGGATGTCACTGCATTGTTTGTTTCCAGCATAATGGGAAATGGTCCCCACGGCTCTAGTGTGTGGCAGATCAAACTCTGGTAGACCGATGAGTGACTCCATCATCAAGATTTCTTTTGGCAGCTCGTGGAAGCTCTCAGTGGAAGCTACCCTGCTGGTTACAACCACATCCAGACAGCCACATTAAGTAAATATTCTTAACCACTCACTAGTCATAAAGATTGCAGAGAGAGGGGTTTTATATTTTTTCAATATATAATTTATTGTTTTCATAACAGAAGTTACCAAATTATTAATGATAAACAGCAGCATTTTAAATTTAGGAAGAGTTTTATCTGGGATATGTACAAGACTTGGCCTTACTGAACTTCAGTAATGATCTGGAGGAGAGAAAAGCGAGATGTTAAGGAGAGTCACTACCTATGTCAAACTGGGAAATACTTTTAGCTCCGATGATGACAGAGCCATAGTGTAAAGGAACCAAAAGGACATGAAGACATGATGGGAAATGCTATGATTTTCAGACCTGACAAATGTGAATAAGTATTGGAGAGAGGAAGAGAAGAAATAATCCAAAATTGGCTGCAATACAAGAATCAGATACTCAATAGGATAAAATATAAAAGGAGCTTGCAATATTACATGTGAGAAAAATAACAATAATAATATTAGAACTGAAAATGAGCAGAGGGATATTTTGCTTAGTTGAGACAGAAATGCTGTCAAAATGTCTGAGTCTTAAATAGCTGGTGCTTTATAAACTTTGGTGTCTAGGTAGAGCTGATGTCTTCCCTCCCTGCCTTTTCTTCTCTCCCTCCTTTCCTTCCTCTCTTCCTTCCTTCACCTTCCTTCCTTCCTTTCTCCCACATAGCCATCCTTTCCTTGGGCAGCTCTTTTCCTCCTTCCTGTCTTCAGCAGGAAAGGTGAGCAGTCCCCCTGCTCTCTCCCAAGTTGGGGGACCTTGAGGAGGTACTGGGACCGAAGGGTCTCCCTTTTCCTGATTGAATGCTTTCCTGACACTCCTATTGCCCAAGAAGTGGGTAGTAGTATTCCCTCAACGAGTGCTGCAATCTGGACTTAACGCCGGAGTTTAGGTTTCAAAGTGATAGGTGTAAAGGATTGAATCTGCCACAGGATGCATGCACAAGTGTTAGGACAGAACTGTTTCAAGACAGGTGTCCAGTGTCATGTGAAACACTGAGGGAAATGTTGCCTCATCTCCAGTGGCAACTGCAGAAAGATCTGGGTCTCTCCTAAGTCCAGTGTCATATCAGCACTATGCAAACGTTTCAGATGCTTTATGACCTCTCAGCTGGCTTTAGGTGCCCATGTTTGGGCAGCTGAATCCCACTCAAGGAACCCCAAATTATTTTAAGTGGCAAATACATCTACAGATATATTGCTGTGTGAGACAGGTTCCTGTGAGGGTAGGCAGTAGAAGAATTTTAGACGTCTACCTGATTTTCTGCAAGTTAAATAGAGTTTCTGTAGGTGTTCTTTTTCCGTTTGAACTTTGGTTACTGAATGTGGTCTAGTTTTCACTTCGTACTTTGAAGTATTATTTTGACAACTCTTCTAGTCTGCCTTTCCATTAACTGCAGCAAGCATTGGCTCAAGTCTGTTTGTCTTTAATTAGACCTTGAATATACTGCATGGAGCAATGTATTGAGGCAGATGCTGATGCTCTGATGACTATCTCTCAGTAGAATCCACCTAATTGAAGGATATATTTGGCAGAAATTATAACTGTGAAT
>VZUD01000024.1:41229964-41244146 GCA_013401065.1 Cepphus grylle | reverse complement strand
TGCTGAGGATTTTGATCATTCCTTGAACTTTCTTCAAGAATCTTATTGTTCTTCTGCACATGGTTTTTCTTTCTAATTATGAGGATGAACTGAAGTCATATTCTCCCTTCCTTAGCATTTTCTTCCTTCCTGAGCTGGTCAAGAAATTAGAAAAAAAATTCTTTTTTCATTATGTTCTTCTTTTCTGCTTTCTTTATGTCCGAGCATCATGCTCTGCTCTTCTTGACTAATCTTAAGTGCTGATTACTATATACTTTTTATGGCAATTTCAGAGCAAAGGGGTAGCACAAAACAAAATTATTTCTGTTTTAAAAATTAGATATATTTTCAGATTTTTCCTCTTCCCAAGAGAAAGGCATTCAGGTGGTTTTGATCCTCAGTGTAATCCTGTTCATAGATAACTCTCTCAGATTCAATCTTTTTTCTCCTCCATCTGACCATGATGAAGTACTACATAGCAGAAGACAGCAAGAAAACGTCAGGGTACATACTGTTCCAAAAATGAAACTGAAATTTTTAAACCCTCTATATGGTTATCATAGACTTACTGAATGCAGTTTCGTAGCACAAGACAGTTAAAGCTAGAAACAAGACCGACTTCCAGCTGTGAAACTCATATGGCTTTGTTTTCTTTATACCACACCTTTAAACCTCCAAGACCTTCCTGTCGAGAAAAATAAGAACTCGTAAAGACAGGCACAATGTAGGTCTTTTAAAGGACACCTTAACTTTGCTCTTCTGTTGTTTTATACTAAGATAATTCCACGTGAAGGTAACTCAATGTCGTTCTACTTTTTGTATGGAAACAATATAGCCTTACCCATGCTTTAACTGTGCATGGATATTTGCGGCTATGCTGACCAGCAGAAGCTTGCATTTAGTGTAAAGATGCAGAGATGCTTTTAGATTTCCACTGAGACAGTATGAAGAAATGTAAGGCAGCTGTGCTCCCTAAAGCTGCAAACAGGCTTTTAGACTGTCTGTTGCTGAATTCCAACCGTTACAGTTTCTCTGCCATTACAAAACTCCTAACATTTCTAAATTCACATTTTTATCTTTCCCACCACCTGAGAATGCCATCTGCTGTTTATCTCAAATATATCCAACTTTCCATAGCATATTTCTTTGAGATGTTCTCAAATTCCATTTTGGTTGGACTTTGTTTTTCATTTTGTTTTATTTTTGGATTATTTATTTAGTGATGAAACTGTGCAAAGCGCAAAGCACACATGGGTTTTGCTGTACTTCTCCTTTCTGATGTAATCTGTCGAGCAGTGCATTTTAAACAAGAAGGACACTTCTTTTTTTGAGCTGCTGGTCACAATTCTTACAAGCATCCACGAAGTGATGGTTCATGGGCATTAAGTCACATTTGAAATGCTTACTCTTGACTTATGACACAGACAGTGCACAACCTAGGATCAAGATACCCAGAACAGTTATTTTCTGCAGAACATACTGGCTTGCCTAGCAGAATACAGTGGGATGCATTTTCCTAGGAGATCGTGACTTTTTATCAACAGCATGTTTTTTTTTTTTTTTTTTTCTTTTTCAAATTGTCTGAGAAATGTGTTCATTTCAAAAGAAGTCTTGTTAGGAAGCCTTTTCAAGCTCCATGTGGAAATCCAGTCAAAGTGGACTCTGATTACGGCACACTTCAAATCAGGGTAAAATGATGATGAGTGCTTATGCCCCTAAGGTATTTTGATGTGGACCCTTTCTCAATCTATTCTTTTAGTGATAGCTTAATTTAATTCTTTAAAGAAGTGTGAGATTCATCTAACCTACCTATAGTTTCTAAAAACCAGCTGTCTAACTACTGTAATCAAGGCTTCAGCTACAGTCAAGGAAAAGAAATAGCTGGATGGGGCAGGCACCTTTCTTTTAAGATGACACAAATCTTTCTCTGACACTGGCTCTCCTATGGCTTTAGAGGAAGCTTGGAGCACTAGCTTGATAAACCAGCTTCATTTTAGATGGATAAACTTAAAAAAGGAATAAAAAAAAATGAAATTAAACGGAGGCCAGTCACTAGTGATATGCTCCTAAGGTCAATATTGGGGCCAATACTGTTTAACATCTTCATTTATTACCTGGATGACAGGGAAGAGTACATCCTCGGCCAGCTTGTAGATGATTCAAAACTCAGAGGAGTTATGGGCAGATCAGATTATAATATTACCTTTTAAAGGGACCTTGATAGGCTGTAAAAATGAGACAACAGGCAATTTATGAAGTTTATGCAAAGTCCAGCACAGGGGGAGGAACAATCCCATGCATCAGTAAAAGCTGTGGGCTCTGCTATTGTGTGGAAAAGACTAATGGGGATTCGGGAGGTAAAGGGGAGGAGGAAAAAAGATGGAGCCAGACACTTCTCAGTGGTGCCCAGAGACAGGCCACAAGGTAACGGGCACAAACTGGAATACATGATATTCCACTTAAATATAAGAAAACCCTTTTTTTTTTTAACTGATCAAACAGTGGAACAAGTTGATTTAGGGAGGTTGTGGACTTACTGTCCTTGAAGATATTCAAAACACAACCGGATACGGCTCTGAGCAACCTACTATAGCTGACCATGCTCAGACAGGGGAGGCTGGAATCAGTGATCTCCAGGGGCTCTTTCCAGCCATAGTGATGTTGTGGTTCTGTGAAGATCCTGTGACTTAGTAAATTGTTGATATTTTTAACCCAGGTCTTTCAAACCTTAATTAAAAGCCTACTCTCTCCCTCTCTTTCTAAAAAGACTTTAAAGATCTGAATTTCTGGATGCAGCAGAAGAGAGAGGTGGCAACCGCAGCTTTCTCTCAAATCAGAATTTTTATTGCACAAGCAATCCCAGTCTGGGGTTCTCACTCAAAGATACTCCTTAGAGCCACCTGCTATACATAGCGAAATGTTGATCTTCATTGAGCAGCCCAGACACAGGTATCTACTCCAGATTGGGATGACATAGTGTACCCGAAGCAGCCATACAGGGCTGGGAGATGGACACTCTTGGATTGCTGGCTTAGCATGTAAAGGCTAGGTGATATGTTTATGCAAAGGCAGCTCAGGCTCCTGGTGCTTTCTTTTGAGAAGGAACTGGTATAAAAAACAGTCTGCCACTAATTGCGACCTGCAGCAGTACTGCTTGAAAATGTTGATGTCTTTTAAAACATACTAAATAACATTGATGTTTCAGTTGACTTTGTTAGACTCCTGTGTTTCTTGGGTAGTGAATGCGCACAGAGTGTAAAAAACGTGAGTTTGGGCTTTTTCTGAGATCAGGATGAATTAGTGCCACCACCTGTAGTGGCGGCTTCTTTGGTTAAACATTTTTTTCTAGTCAACGGAGAGAGACTTCAGCCACAATTTAAACTGTGCATTTATGAAAATCTAGCTTTAAAACCACGCAGAATCAATGAGAACACCAAGATTTCAGGTTTGGAGCAGGAAGGATTATCTTGTGGCTAGAACATAAGCCTGGAAATTAGGAGACCCAGGTTTCACTTCCTTCTCTGTCACAGGTGTTTTATGTTATCCTAGATAAGTCATTTTGCCTTTCTGTGCCTCTTACTCCCAGTTGTCAAATAATTCTTCCTTCTTTACCTCTGTGGGATATCATAAAGCATGTGAAGTGTCCAGATTTTATAGTATTAGTTGCCATAAATGTATCTTAGGCTGTCAATTTTACACTGGTGAGGGTACATTTTGCTAGAGAATCCAACAGAGTTATTTTGTCATTATACTGCCTAACAGAGCGGAGTCAGCTCACGGTTTTGCAGAAATATGGATTTGGGTTTTGTGGAGTTTTGTTTTATCTTGTATGTTTGTTTTATTTCAGGGATGGGGACGAGGTTGGGGGGGTGGACAGGGCTGAGTAATTTCTGGCAAAATTAGGAGAGGATGAGGGGAAGAGCCTGGGTGGGAGGTGAGGCAGTTAATCAGTGTGTGCTACCAAGCTGCTACCATTCCTTTCAACACGGAAGGAATGAGGGCAGTGACTTCAGTTTCTGGCAAACATCATCCTAAAAGCCCTGATTCCTCCTTTCACTAGCAGCAACACCACCAGCCATGGCAGTTTTGCTAACCCAACTCTTCGTTGTCCAAGACAGTTATTTTGATATTCATAAGCCTAGCTTTGTAATAAATGCAGCATTGTGCTCAGGCACTTGAGGTTCAATTCAATTTCCTAAGCAAAGGAATCTCTAGGTTACCTAAGGATGTACCCCAAGCTGGCATATCTGACACAAGACCTGTAAGAGACCTGTGCCTTCTTGGAGATGCAGCTGAAGATCAGTTACCTTAAGGTGTGAATGGCCCGGGGCAGCAGTGGTTAGATTATTGGATCTGAGCCTCATTCTCATGCTTCTAGAGTTTATCTGAGATAAACCCAAAATACACCCATAGAGCAAATATCATATGTCTCCACTATTGCTACCTGCTCATAATTAAGATGTGTAGTCTTGCTCAGACCACCAATTATGATGCTCATCTCTCATTTTTTATGAGACTCATTTTTGGCCTTGGGCTGTTCTTCTGCACAATAATTGACATTTTGCAGAACTATCAGAAAACTTGGGCTTTTAGGGAAGGAATTTACAGGACGTTAGATGTCTTAGGTATCTAAGAACCTAACTGGAGTTAGGACCCTAAACACACCTTTGTAATCCTGTCCCTTATTACTCCAGTATTATGGGGTGCACATAAGAAGAAGGAGGAGAGGAAATGAGGAAAGAAGAAATAATTTTGTGAATCTAATAGCTTGCACCAGCCAAAAAAACCAAAAAAAACAAAACAAAAAAATAATCCCAATTTCAAATAATCTCCAGTGGAGTTTTCTAGCCTAATTTGCTCATGATAATGGATGAGCGTTTTTTTTCCCTAATTGGTAGTTTGGTGTGGGAGTATGGACTTTTTTTTGTTCTCTGATCGCCTCGGACATTGTTAGAGTAATGTTTCAATTGATAGTCTGGCACTTCACTCCCACTTTTTCCTCATACTGCAATTTCAGAGTCAGTTAAATCATCTGATGATGCTGTTTAATTCTCTTATAAATAACAGCAGAATGGGAGAACTGCTGCTAAGAAATTATAGCCCAACAGAATTTGAGCACTACTTTGGGTGACACACACAAATCTTTATTTAAAAAATTATTATTGTGGTGCTTTCATACAATCTTTGATTAAATTGAGAAGTTAGCTTCAGAAGAACTAAAGTAACTATATCCCAGTTCTGTACAAACTGATTTAGTATTGGCAGTGTGTAACTCTATATAGTTCTGTTTCAGCTCCTCTAGTGTTGTTTTTTTTTTTCTTCCTCAGATTAATAAAAAATCAAACATACACATAGAAATTGAATTAGTTTTCAAGCAGAAAAACATTTGTACGACAAAATCACATTTTTGCAAATACCACAGTTAACTCACTTAGTGGTAAGAGCTCTGTACAATTATCTTGAAACATCTAAGTTACATGGAACAAATGACCTCTACCCATAAGATGACAGGTATTTCTCTCCCCTTACCCCAAAGGCACATTGTGGCACTGATGACTCTTGCAAGATTTCTTGTATCTCCTTTGAAACATGAATTACCTTGGTGATATTTTTCTGTGATAGAAAAATTGCTGGCCTAATGGTAAATCTGCAGTGCATGCATAAGGAATAGCATCAGTTTTTCATTCAGAGGTCTTTAGAAACTCTAAGAACGCTATGGGACAAGTGATTATCTCACCAGCAAACCATTGTGTATTTTCTCTGAAAACTCATCAGCTAGTCTTCTCATTTCGTCTCTATCTGTTTTTAGCAGTCTGGGATATACGGTAAGGTAAAATTGAATATGTCTTGCCCTGTTTTGGCATATATATACTGTCTCTTGTGGGACACATAATATGGGAGAGATTTATGCAACAAATTGTAACAAATGCCATGATGACAACCTAGAGCATCTAAGACCTACATATATGGCTGGTAAATATGACATTGGACCCATGGGAGACCAATGACCTTCCGGAGCAGCATCAGGAGACCACATGGGTTTCCCTGAGACATCTCAAGTGGAATCAGGTGCCTCATGAGAATAACCGAATCACTTACAAGGAATGATTTTTCTGATCTACTTTAGATGTCTATAGTTAGGTGAAATTAATCTCATTTTAAATCTTTATCAACTGTTAAAGAAAGGTACAGTAGCTGACTTCCTACTGACATCGAAACTATAACTGTAGGTTTCAGTCTACAGTTGAGATATCTATTAGGTTTTCACAAGTGATTAATGTGTTTAAATTCTCTTTATGATAGTTGGACTCTCTAGTCAATCAGAGGCCAGAATCAGTTCCCTCAGAAGTATCTAGTTCTCTTTCAGATGATCAAGGATTTTCCATAAGCCCATACATGACTGGCAAGTAGGACATGGGACCCAAGCATAATCCGCCGTTTCTGAGCCAGCAGATGGAGACCAGATAGAAGATTACAGAGTACCTAGTATGACACTAGACACCTAGATACAGACAAATGAATCCTGTCCTCTCCACCTGTATTAATTATTGTCTCAATTCAGCTACTTAAGCTTAGGCATCTAGAGTCTACTTTGAGCTCTCTGTTTGTCCTTCGTGTAACTCTGCAGAAGGATTCAAAGCTGCTATTTGTTCTGTGTCGTATCTATCTGCTACATCATATGTATGTCTCACAAATCCTGTTGCATCACACACAGTATTAGACATTTAAGGATGCTATTGAACCAAACCCAAGAATCCTGCTTACTGTAACCGAGAGCAGCTTGAGGTCAGGGGCTCATTTTATTTGCTGTAGGTGATGGGATTCTGTTGAAGAAATACGTGGCGCTCTTGTCATAATGTCAGAAATGATACAGAGACAAGCAGATGCATAACTGTTTCCTTTACATATAAGCAGAAGGAAGTTTTTCTTACAAAGGTCATCACAAGCTTAGATTTGAGTAGAAGACAAGTCTGGACTTGTTGGATGTGGTCTAAGACATGAGCCTTTATTTGGAGGCCACATCTAATTTAGCATCTAGGGATTTCAGTTGCTCTTCTTTTTCCATAGCAAAGGTTGGTATCAGAGTTCAAAGGAGGTACAAAAAAGTTTGTCTTTGTGCTGACCCACCAGAGTCAGGATATCTGAGAGGCAGCATAAATCATAGAATAATTTGGTTGGAAGGGATCTGTGGAGGCCATCACATCCAACCCACTGCTCAGAGCAGGCCGATCAGCCTGCAGAAGCCTACAAGTCCCATGCATGAGAGTTATGTGGAAAGAGCTAGCGGACTGCAGCATAATCATCTTCTATACCCCTTTTGGGGTGCTTTATATGGGCAGGTCCTGATAGATAAACTGTACCTAATCTCCTTGCCTTATTTCAGCTCAGGTCCTTTCTTTCTTCACTTTAAAACAAAGCTCTTCCAAGACTGAATCAACTCCTTTTGCCATCTCACTGGTTTCAATAGGAGGTAGCCATTCCCTATAGTAACGTTTTTATAAAAGAGTACGTATTTTAATTTGCAGTGGAGTATTTTTAGATGGTGGTAGGACGCACTTACAACAGAATAAACTAAAGTGAAATAGTAGAAGATTTGCAGCACACACTTCAATATACAGAGAAAGAAAGATGGACAAGTTCAGGAGCAGTAGGTGCTTCATTGCCTGCATGAGAATTCACTGAAGAGGAGCTGAGAGTAGCAGAAATATCATTTGTTAATGTTTAGCTTTCTGTAGTCTTCACATTTAGGTACAAATGCTTTTAATTCATTTAGGGAAACATGATGCAAAAGCAAACTTAAGATTTTTTATAAAGAAGAGGATAAAAGTTTTGGCACAGACTATCAGCTGGTGTAAATGCAATTCTTTTTCTATGTTTTTCCATACCAATTCACATCAGGACTTTCCAAGTTCTGTCGTAGTCTCCAGCACTGACATCTCTGGGTGAGCATTTTCACCCATAAACTATACTGAAATTATTTTTAAAAATGTAAAATGTTTAATAGTATTTTCAATAAAAATTGATTCTAGTGACAAATGTGTTGTTTTTTTTCAAACCGACCATTTCACATGGTTGTATTTATTCTTGTGAAACGTAAGTTTTAACTGAAACATATTATTGATTTACATATATATTTATAGATAAGAGGTTTTAGCTGGGAAGCAGAAGTTTTGGATGTTCAGCCACAAAAATATTAAGTGCTTTACTTTGTAATGAAAATGGAAACCAGGATTTTTTCTGAGAAAAACAAAATAGAACCATTTTCTGACCATGCCTACTGATAGCAGCTGCTTTACTTATTAGAAATAGACATGGAAATTCTCAGATGTAAAGTGCAAAGGTTTTTTTTTTATTCATAACAAATTTCAGGAGACAAATGGCTTCTTTACGTTTCACCAGTGTAAAGCAGACCAAAACGGCGTACTTGGAAATGTAGCACTATCTGCAGTGACTAGGTGCAAAACTATTTGAAACTGCACATTTCTTTTTCTGCCTTAGCAAAGCCTCTGATCGTCCTGTAACTATAGCAACATAACCACAAGCTGCTCAATTTTAGACACTTTTTGTGCATTGTCTATTTTTTTCTAGAATATAAAAAGATAATGGGATACAGGCACTCTGCTTTGTTTGCCTTGTTAAGCTATATTTAAACAACAAGTGATAAAGAGAATGAATTAAAAATCCTCCTGTCTCTAAATGCTTTTAATGTTAATTTTATTTACCTGAAGACTTAGAGGAGGTGATACATTTTCCTGATTGTAGGCACATAGTGCCATTTGAGATTCCTTAGGGGCTCCCACCTGGTATCCAGCTGCCACAGCAGAATGGTAGGTGTTTTGGAGCTTGTAGATGGTTTAGGCGGAGCTAAACACCTATGTCTAGATGACTGAATTGCACCAAAGACTGGTCATACATTTTTCATAAGATCCTTGATTCCTGCCAACAAGATGACTGAATATTTCCTTAATGTTAAACATCCAGGTAATGGTAAAATACAGACTCTTGGAACACACTGGACAGGTCTATATCAGGTCCCATAAAACTCAGTAGGTTGCTTTTCCCACCTAAAGTTTCTTCTCTTGTAGTCTTCTCGAAATATTAAAAACTAAAAATAATGGAGTGGAAATTAGGGGTTTTCCTGTCAAGTAGAGTTTTAATTGAGCTGCCTGCACAGAAACTTCTTATGTATTTTAAGAAGCCGCTATTTTGGCAAGCTGGAGTGATGCAGTTTTCCTGTAGGTCTTGTATTATATTTGCCGGTCCTATGAAGATATCTCAGATAGTTGAAAGCAACCTGCAGTTAGTTCTGCAGTGATAAATCAGCTGCCACACATTTCATGCTCATAATGAAGAGCCAAGCTATGTAATGAAGACCTAATCAAAAGAGTGAGGAGCTTACATCTAGACACCTATATAGAAGTATATGATTCTCAACCTGGCATGATTCATAGAATCATAGAATTATAGAATCGTACAAAACCTACAAAATCTACGAAAGCCACAGAAGCTACAAAATCATACAGTGGTTTGGGTTGGAAAGGACCTTTAAAAGTCATCTAGTCCAACCCCCTGGTAATAAGCAGGGACATCTTCAACTAGACCAGGTTTCTCAGCCCCATCCAACCTGACCTTGAATGTTTCCAGGGATGGGGCATCTCCCACCTCTCTGGGCAACCTGTGCCAGTGTTTCAGCACCCTCAGCATAAAAAAAAATCTTCCTTATATTGAGTCTAAATCTTCCCTTTTTTAGTTTAAAATCATTACCCCTTGTCCTGTTGTGTCCATTGACCACTACCCTCTGGATGTCACCATCCAACCAATTCCTCATCCACCAAACAGCCCATCCATCACATCCATACGTCTCCGATTTAGAGAGAAGGATGCTGTGGGGGAGCCTTACAGAAGTCCAGATAGATCACATTCATAATTCGTCCCTTGTCCACTGTTGTAGTTACTCCATCCTAGAAGAACACTACGTTGGTTAGGCAGGATTTGCCTTCTGTGAAGCCATGCTAGCTGTCTTGAATCAACTCCCTCAACTCATGATTCAGTGTATAAAACTAGAAACTAAATATAAAACTATTTGAGGCATCTTAGGGTACATAACATATCAACACAGAGATGACAAATAAAACAGGATATGCAAAAGATTGTGGTCTTCTGCAATAGCAGCTGGAGGAAAACCAAAATATCCTAGGACATTTCAAATGCCATAAACAATTTGCAAACTCAGTCAAACAGTGGATACTTGTGTGGGGAGCTACAATCCAAAGAGATTTTACTCATTCTTTTAATCATGTCAAAGAGATGCAAATAGCATGAAAAAGGATAAAACCTGTGAAAAATGCCTACCATTAATACTACAGTTAAAAAAACAAAGTGAAATACTTAGCAAGTATCACACAGCTCATCATATTTTTCATACTGGCAAGAAAAATTGAACATTTTAGGAGTACCAAGTCAAATGCTCTGGTGTTATAAATCCTGAGCTCACAGGCAGGCCCAGTATACAACCTATGTCCTTCTAACTGTAGAAGTGTGGGCTCTGATTATTATCTAACTGTTCAAGATTCAAATAGTAAATCAGCAGATGTACAACATGGATAGACACAGTTCATTTCTGGACTTACTCTATAGTCCTTAGAAAGAGATAGAAAAGCACAGGGAGCAATTCACCACAGCTAGTCTAGATTTTTCGGAATAGATTGAATTATGTGTTAGCAAGATTTATTTCTCTTCATATTAACAGAAGACAGAGTGATCAGAGCAGAGTAGATGCCTACCCTGAGTGAGATGGACTATTCCTAAAGAAAGAAAACATTTTGCAGCATGTTTCCATACTGACCCCAAAAAGTCTAAAAGAGTAATACATGTCTGCAATTAAACAAATCTTATATGACTAGATTAGGATTCTATCTATTTTTTAACAAAAATGTCCAAACTCAAGCCAGTATGTCTTTTGCTTTTTGTAATCATTCTGATAAAAAAAAAAGTCTCACACTATGTCTCGGAGCAAAGCTAGTCAAACTTTTGCTTGCTGAGATAGTGTTTTTATCTCAAGTGAGTTCCACAGGATTATTCTTGTGGAAAACTGCAAAAGCAACTTATTTGCGTTTTGTTAAACTTTTCAATTTTTGAATCAGCTCCTCCAGCTGAAGCACATGAAAAGATGAAAAGCTCCCCCTTCTCTTTTCTTTTATTTCTAGGTATTTTTTTGCTCATACACACACAAACAGGCACATGGCTTGCTTATGGATAATTTACTGTCTACCAAGACCCCCAGATCCTTTTCTTCAGAGCTGCTTTCCAGCAGGTCCACCCCTGCTGAAATCAAAGAAAGAACTAGTTTATTTAAGCAATTTAATACCATATCTAAATCTGTAAGGAGGAATGGTGATAAACAATGGCTAAATAGTAGTATTTCAGTCACCCAAGGGCAAAATATATTAGCACTGTATCGTATTACATACCCAGTCATAAAATAGAATGGTTACTCAAAGATAATTATCAGAAGAGTGTAACGTAAGCATTTCTAATAAGGAATACACATAATCAGATAAATATCTATGAGCAATTGCAGTCAAATTCCTTACTTTTTTTCACTGGTCTTAGTGTTATTACAATAGCTACCAAAAGGCACAAACACAGCTTTGCTTTCCCTCCTTGTCGCAGATCCCCCAAATCATCTTTAACCCAATCACTAGTCAACAAAACAGTTACTTACCTACCTATCTTCTCCCTACCAATTCCCCACCTCCTCGACATGTCAGAATTCAGTTCTGCTTTCCTCAAAGACAGGCAGATGAAAATACTGACTAGAAGTATTTCCTTAGGGCAGGCAATTCTAACCAAAAGTCCACATAGTTTTATTTCCTTCCTCTATCTTCTTTGTCATGAGAATGAGAAGTTGTAGATCCGACCCCAGACAGCTGTATGTCTCATCCTCATATAAGCTCATACCCTGATGGAGAAAACACTCACATATTTTGACATATGAGCAGTGTTAAGTCAACTTCACCCTTGGCATATTCAGATGACTCCCAGTTGAGGGTCTTTCCTGGTGAGCTAGGAAGAAGGAAAGGCAGAAGTATAGAAGGAAAAAGTAAGCATAAAGATATGTGAACATAAGGAAAAACCTTTTTTACTTTGAGGGTGGCAGAGCACTGGAACAGGCTGCCCAGAGAGGTTCTGGAGTCTCCTTCTCTGGAGACATTCGATACCTGCCTGGACGCGTTCCTGTCCAACCTGCTGTGGGTGACCCTGCTCTGGCAGGGGGGTTGGACTAGATGAACCTGACAGTCCCTTCCAGCCCCTCCCAGTCTGTGATTCTGTGATTCTGTGATTTTGTGAAGAAGAACTGGACACTTTATCTGTTGTTGAAATAATGCTGTTGAGCAATTAGGAATGTAAAATTTAGAATGTGGGAAGGGGATGGCTCAAAAGAAGTGAGTTGTTCACAAGATATTATAGCTATGTCTGGTCTATTTGAGTTCACTATGAAGCCAGGGATGCCAGGGGGTGGAAAAAAGGCAAGGTAAGAGGAACCTGGTATGTTACGTTTCTGGCTCAGGTCTTGCTGTTAAAACAATTTCTTTTTATGCAAAATTTCTTATCTGAAAGAGAAAAATGAGTTATTATGCCTAGAAACTTGAATAAAACATCAATTAAACCCCGACATAGTATAACCAATACCTCTGATGAGGGCTGGGATTTTTTGGTTGAGCACTACAGACATCCAGAACGGTATATTAACATTATATTTTTCTGGTCTTGCTAGAGTAGTTCCCAATAGCAAGTAGAAAAAAAAAAAAAATAATAATTGCCAATTCAGTTATATTGATTTTACTAATAATCTTGTTTCAGTATGTTAGTGCTTTTCCTGTAAGCTGCTTGGAACGCTTTTGAAAAGTCTGGCTAATGACATGTGAAATCATATATACAGTAAAAACTATTACACACTATGAAATGTGTCCTTGCAGTGTTATTAAGTGGCCTTGCTTCATTACAAATATAGCATAATCATCACAGCTGATGGAGTTTAAACAAGAATTCACTGCAGTTTGTTTTGGTTCAGTAAAGATAGCTATGTCAAAGGTTTTGTGTTCAGCTACAAACGTTTAGACTGAAGGAGAGAGTCTAAGGGTAGCCAGTATTCATGCAATATTACATTTTCTTTAAACTTTAACAAGTACACCAGTGATTTAACAAATTCGCCAACGATTCTGAAAACAGAACACAATGTAAAAAGCTGAATATAAATACTTTAGGATTCAATACAGAGACCTTTTAGTTCAAATTGCCTTTCAAACAGTCGGTGTGCCTTATTTATGCAGTATAAACAACCTATGAAATTACAATTTAGATTAGTCTATATTCATTCATCTCTATATGTGAAGCAGCAGTGTAGAAAAGTGCTAGCCCTTGATTTTAGGTGTACAATTCAAGTCAGGTTTTGGGCTTAAACAACATCTATATTTCAGAGGAGAGTTCTGACTCTGTTCTTTCTTTAATATTCATTTTTGTTGGTTGCTTGTGGTTGGTTTTGTTTTTTTTTTTTTCCCCAAGAACGGTAGCAATTAAACCAGCACTAAGGGAAACTAAACTGATTGTGCATTTCATACATTAGGAATTCATTTAATGTTAGGACTCCACTGTAGAAGGGAAAAATGACTGCTGGGGGACTTACACTGGGCATTACCTCCTCGATATGTTATTGAATTTATACTTCATTTTACATATAGACTTATGCCACTTAGACACTATTGTTATACATGGGACATTACTGACTTTCAGTGTGCCGTGTGTTTAATTGCATTAACTAATGGTATGTAAAGAAAGAACTACAGGGAATGTTTGGATGATCTTCCTTAAATTAATATCATTATGGAGTAAAAGTGGGTCCCTTTCTTAAGAGGAAACTAGATGTTGATGTGGCACCCCTTGTCAGAATCTAGCCTCAATCACTTGGATAGACTTCGATTATAGTGAAGATGGATATGAAGGTTTTTCATATATTTCAATGTGCTCATCTTTGCGTTCAGCTTCTATCTTGGTTCCTCCTGCAGAACAGGTCCATTGTGTGCAAAGATAAAACATTCCTAGTCGTCTTGTTAGATACGATCATACACTTCGATATCACTGCAAGTAGTGTCCTAGCATAAAAGAGTGGAATTTGGTTCATTTCATGGATAACATCTTAGAC
>VZUD01000024.1:41209389-41219806 GCA_013401065.1 Cepphus grylle | reverse complement strand
CCTGCCAAAGACAGATGTTTAGCTGGGGACTGGTGATAACTAGTTGATAAGTAGTTGATAACTGAGGCCATTAATGACTTTTTTCCTGACTGTGGGCTGAAGTTCCAACATGCGCCTTGTTAAATAAGTACTACTGTTTGGCTCAATCTCACAAATCACACTTTTACACAACTTTCAGTTCTTTAAAGTACTTTCAGCTGTTGCTAATAATGAGAGGAAACTTAAATGCTCAAAACCCCTTTAAAAAGACATACAATGTGCAAGTCAGTAGAAATGTATTAAACACACTTTCCAGGGACATTAAATTTATTCAGTGCCACTTTACCTCTTTTTTGGGGCCTTGGAAGGAAGCATTAGATCAATCATAACTATGGCATCAAGCAAGATTTTCATAAAATGCAAAGGGAAAGGGTTAATGCTGTGCCACTGTATGGAATTTACAGGCTTAGCATGATGAATGTTTCACTCATGTTTAAGGTGGTTTTGTTGTTATCAATGGAGTAACGCGAGCTTAACTCTCCAGTGATGAAGCTTTACTTCCATGATTAATGAACAAATTGCTATTTTCACAAGGGCTCATAAGACAGCCAGTTGTTCCTCCCTGCTTATTTAGGAGACCCTTAAGGCTTTCTTTGGGGACCTCATTATTTTCTATATGGCTAGAGAAAGAAAGAAACACAGCCCTAAAGGACATTTATGTATACATAAAGCAGAATAAGTTATCCCTCTAAGGGGAACCAGGGTGAAATGGAGATGAAATCAGGAGCCACACAAGCACAATCCTCAGTTCTTCAAACTGTGAGGGACCTAGGTTGCTGTCTCTAAACTTACTTTCTTATCCATCTTAACATTTCATAATTATTCTCTGTTTTAAATCAGTCAGGATTAGATTAAAGAGAAGTTTCTTTTGATATAGGGAAAAAAAACAAATAAAAAACAAACTAAAAACAAACAGTGGACATGATTTACAGATTATGAACTTGAACATAGCTAATTAATGCAATATTGATTTATTCCAGCTGAACATCTGAACCCGAAAGACTTCATAAAACACTTGACTTTGTTCTGTCCTATGCTTAACCAGGTGAATGACAATATTTCAATTCGTTATTGTTTGCTAATGTGCTGTGCTTCACGTGCTAATGTTCCATTCCCTGACTACAGGCAAAGAGTACTATCTGAATTTACAAGTGATACACAGATTTTTATTGTAGGAATTTGTGTACTCAGCTCTCATGGAAGTCAATGAAGCCACACTGATTTAAAATACAATGATCTGTCCCACAATTTTTCATCTTAGCTTCCAGTGGATAAAGAGACTAATTTGATAAAGCAATACAGGATTCTAGCTGGTTGTACATCTTATTTTTTTGTGGGTTCACTTGTTAATTTCATCTATATTTGATGAAATCATGTAGGCATAAAAGAAAGCAATTGGATAATTGGATGAAGAAGAGCTTGTCAGTGTCTTCAAAGAGACTGCCATTCTGAACGGCCAGCAAAGAGCTGGAAGTACTGCATTACACCACTTAACGTTTGAATTCGTCCAGAAGAAAATTTGTGCAAAACCAGAAAATAGGGATGGTTTTGAAGCTCATCCTTCCATCTCATGTCCAGCAAGGGCAAAGATGAATATACGTGTAGACCATAAAGGAGGCATAAGAGAGAAGATTCCTGTTCCAATAGGAACTCCATAAATTAGGTGGAAGTGAGATATTATGTTATCCAAAGACATAAATCCAGGCCACCTCTAATAGAGGGCTGTAAATCTACATCTTTGTTTACTATAATTTCCTCTCCAAAGTTAGTTCCAAAGAAAAAGCCAAATGAAGAATATCATCCACTTATCCCCTTCTGTTGACATAAAGCTTATGCCATAATCATCTGCATGTGTCTCATGGATGAAATAAAAAAAAAAAAATGCTAGTTGGTAAATGTTGTTATATAGTCAGCAGACTTGCCTTTTCTGTTAGAGGAAGAAGTTGTCTACTGAATCGCCTGCTTCATGGAAGGTCAAGTGTGCAGGGCACAGTGTTCTCAGGTGGGCTTAACAGGCTCAAAAAGATTCACAAACATTTTCTGTTTTGTTTTACCAAGTAGCTCCATTAACCGAGTCCAATGCTTTTAGAAGGTAGAAAGATATTTGTGTATTTCAGAAAAGAAAATATTCGGGAGCATTCCAGCAGCTCTGAAAGAAATTTAAAGGTTATTTTTTACTTTGCTTTGTTTCTTTTCCTTGTAAAGAGAAAATGTTTTAATCACCTGTAACTACATATGAAAATACAGTTCACTGGAGATGAGATTAAGATGAAACCAGATAGGATTGGTGGCATTTGTTCAACCTGCATACACAGTGTACTGAAAAGAAATGATAATGTAGCTTTTTTATAATTTATCCTTCCATTTGTTAGGAAGGATTCCATGGAGATGCAATTCCACAGAAACCACAGCAAAGTTTTATTCAAGCGAGGTATGAGATACATAGTTTTCATGCTCCATGAAAATATTAAAGACTACCACTTCTAGAACCTGCATTGGACTTAATTAACAATTTAGGAAGCTTTTTTTTTTCGGCACAAATAGACAAGCAGGCACACAGTTTGGTGACTGAGTAGCTGAAGCAGTGATGCAAGTCCTTAATTTGATTTTAGGCAGAGTTAGGATTTTACCTCAATTTACCATGGCCTAAGCAGACCCTTCAATAAAACTGTTAGTCATTCTAGAGCTGGGAAGAAAGGCACTCTTTTGTTGCTTTGAGGTTTTCCTCTTGTTAAAACTGTCATTTTTTCCCTAAATATTTTTATTTTTAATGAATCAGGGGGTTATGACAAGAAGACATTTTGCTGAAACGTGAAAAACTCTATATAAACCTAGTGTCTTAGGGAAAAGAGAGGCTGCAAGGACACTTAGTGAAAAACAAAGTCTCAGTGTTTAGCAGTGACTTAAACAAAGCAAGTGAGACCAATGATCAAATTAAATTTGAATGAACAACCCTGTACAAAATAGTAAGGCTACTGTAGGAATCACTTGCATTCATTCACTATATATACTGCATTTAGGTGTGATGACTTTGTCCTAAGAAATAAGGGAAAGAAATAAAAAGGCCCTGAGAAGGGCAACAAAAAAGATGAAAGGATGACTGGTGGGGAGGAGGGCTTCTGTGAAAGTGAATTAACAGAACACAGTTGATCAAGTTTGGATAGAAGGGTAACAGAAAAGGTGTTAGTAATATAAAAAGTATAATAACAGATGATAGAAGATCAACCCGGGGCTTCTCTAAGTGCTTTTTTTCTTATTCCACTTCAGAAATGTGAAATGGCAGGGGGTGTAGGCAGAGAGATGAGGATTGTATTTTGGCATACAAATTTGTACCAGGATATTTTTTGAGACATACACATTTGAATGTTAAAAGAAAAATTATGATGATCTGTAAAAGTCAGTCATTTTGACACACAAGCCACATCTTTCTCTGAGAACTTTCTTTCAAAGTAATGAATAAGCTTTCCCTTATTCCATTTTAAAAACAAAGACATGTTCTTAATATAAAAAGCTGAGCAATTTCTTTTTAGAAAATTCTGTGTTTTCTCTCAGCCCAGGTTTGTGCTCTTAATGGCTTAAGTCAAAACCCTCTCTTGTTTCAGGTGCCATTCCTTAGAGTTTATGTCCATTTTTAGAGACATATATGTGACCTCTGTATGTCAGACAGCACTAAAACAGTTTTCTGGTGGAACCCAAAACTGGTTGGTGTCATATAGCCCTGAAAGTAGGTACCAGGGGCAGCTCTAGGGATAAGCAAAAAAAGAAGCTGTCTAGAGCAACAGACTGGCTGACGAAGTGGAGAATCTTCCTTGACTTTTTTCTTTCCTCCTCTTTGCAAGATTGCCGGAAAATCAGGTTAGATGCTGCTACCAATGGTAGCAGAGGAGGAGTTTCAGCAAACATAGGATGACAATTGCTTTTGCCTGGATACATGCTTTAGTTGTACCATTTCCTTCTGTTGCTCTGCTTCTTGTGGTCTAGCTCTGTCCTGAGTCTTGAGGTGGTCAAATTCAGTATTTCCTACCCTGCTGCAAAGAGTCAAGACAGGTGCCCACATGTGGCTTCCACACATGTCAGAGACTGTTACTTGCATAACACAGATGTCATTTTGTGTGGACAAAGCTGTTGCAATCCCATCAAATGAGCACCCTTGAAATTGCCCTCTATTTTAGAGATTGTTAATTTGTTTTCATTGGGTTCTTTTCCTTTTAGTGAGGAGTGACTTGAACTTAAAGTAGAAGCATTTGTTCTTTGCTAACCTGGTGCAACAACCAGTAAAATAAATAGACTGTCACTGACTTCATAAACTCTGTATTGAGCCCTCTGTATGAATAAACTCCATGAGCTAAATTAACTTGGTCTCTGCAATGTCGAAAAATTGAGAATTCAGCATAGTCAGTGGGTGGAGGACTGGTACCGCATCTCACAGTAAGAAAATTTGGTGTTGGTGTAGGATGAGAAAGTGGATTTTCGTGTCAAGCACAGGACTTTTTTTTAGTGCAAACTGTTGAACATTTACAGCACTACTTTATTCTTTTTAAATGGCTCATAAGTTTTCAAGGCTAATGATGAAAACCTAGAGGTCAGCAATATTAGCTATTTTCCTGCCAGTCATACTCCCACCTCCGAAAATGAATGTAGTATATGTCACTTTTTGCTGCCGTCGGTTTTGAACTCAGATAATTGTATCAGTGTCAGTACAGAGCCAACCTGAGAAGAGAAAATGCCAAATGCAACATTTCATTTACTGTAGATGGAGTCTGTCCGCCTTCAGAAGGTGATATCACAACAGGCTTCACTCACAAGTTCTCTTTGTAGCTATGACAGTGAAAAGGGTTTCAAAAAATAAAGCTTCAGTTTATTTCAAAAAAATACACCTTCATAACTGATGAGCTGTCTTGGGAGACTCAACTCACTCCACCTTCACTATAGATGAAATTAAAAGCAACAAAATTTAAATGGATATATGTATTTATATTGTGCATGATTAAGTCTCCAGGAAGCAGCCTACTGCTGCAGGAATAGATTAGACATTAGGAAGAAGTTCTTTACAATGAGGGTGGTGAAACACTGGCACAGGTTGCCCAGAGAGGTGGTGGAGGCCCCATCCCTGGAGACATTCAAGGTCAGGCTTGATGAGGCTCTGAGCAACCTGATCTAGTTACAGATGTCCCTACTTCCTGCAGGGGGGGTGGACTAGATGGCCTTTAAAGGTCCCTTCCAACCCAACACATTCTATGATTCTATGATTCTATCATTCTATCATTCTATGATTCTATGAGTTAATTGAGGAACACTTTAGTAAGATTTGAAAAAATTGTTAGATAAGTACAAACAAGTTTTATAGTTGTGTTATCTTGGTTAGGTAAAGATTACAAGGCCTGCTAGTTTTCTTGCTTTAGAACATAAACTGAGCACCATCTTGATTTGAGAATTGATCTCCTGTTATCCTGTGGGACGTGATGCTGAGCATTTTTTGCAGGGTGCTTTTGCAGACAAAACCAAAGCTTTGCTGTGAGCTGCTGACTGCAAGTCTAAATCAGGAATTGCTTCACTGAAGTTGGTGGGTTCCACACAGACATGGTAAATGTGGGATCCATCCCCAATCCTGGTGTATCTAAACTAGACAAAATATGACATGTTCCATCATGATATCTGGTCCCTTTGCTCATCTCCTTCTCTCATTTCCTCATATACAAATTTAGATGAGACTGATGGACATTTCCAATAACTCATAGCCTTTCTAAGTTAGAAATTTTACTTGATTTTGGAAATAAAAAGAATTTTAAAGTTATTTGAAAAACAAACACACAAAAAGATTATCCTGGCTGCCTGTACCAATGCTGAAAATTCAGCTATATATTTTCCTTTAAGAAGTTATCACCTCTGAGAGCACAGTATATTGCCACAAACTATCCACAAGTGTCTTGCGGTGCTTTACAAAAAGCATTCATCCACTCTTTCAAACACTGAGCAGCAGCTGGGAGTGATTCAAAGCTTCCAACAGAGTTCATGACAGATATGAAGGAACTGAAGAGAAAAGAAATGGAAAAAGACACTGGCAGTATGTGACCAACAGGGGAGAGAGAACCAGGAGGCATTCTGCACGGTTAGGAGCATTGAATTATTATGGCTCAGAAAGCCAGATTCCAGTGAACTCTCTACTTGTCAGTCCTGGAGAAGAGCAAGTCAAAGAGCCTGGCTAACACAACCAAGTGTTTGGGACAAGTCGTAGTTTCTGATTTGCACGCTGCAGGAGAGCCTGCAGCACTTCATGCCCCCAGCTTTGGTAAATAGAAAGCATAACAAAGGTGGGTTAGATGCACAAAACAAGCTGTGGTAGAGATTGGGAAAATTGTGATTATGTACGGTCTTTGAGAAGACAGCACTTATCTTTAATATGAGTTTGTATTAGGACTAATGTGAAACAAAGGGATTGTTCCAGATTATAGTCTGTGCTGACTGATTATCTGCTCTGTGAACCTTCAGTCACAGATAATGCGTCTAACAGCTCTGCAAACTGCAGTCTCCAAGAATCCCATCTCCATCTTGTTCATATTACTAGCTCTTTTCCCTCAAATGGCTCACCTTTTTTGGCTGCTGAGGTACCTTGGTGCTAGCTTAGATAAATCACAGTAGGTGAAAGACTGAACATGTTACTTGGCTTTTTTGTTCGACTTTTGACAGAGACTGTGATAAGGGTAGCAAATGTCAACTACTGGAAATGGCACTTGAATGTTGAAGGGAATCCAGTTTTCTTCATTTAATTTTTCTTAAAAGCCCATGAAATAGGGTTATGCACATAAGACATGGTCAGTTGCTATTAACTGAGGCTATTAGCTCAGATGTTCAAGTCCTTCTCGTAACTTGGACTAACTTAAACTAAATTTGGATACTTCACTGAAACAGCAACGTTGAAATTGCCTGTATTTTTTTATTAATCACAGAATCACAGTATGGCATCTCTAGAGACTGTCTCCTCCAACACCCCTGCTCCAAGTGGGTTAACCTGCAGCAGGTTAATCAGGTTTGTGTCCCGCTGGGTTTTGAATATCTCCAAGGATGGAGATCCCACAACCTCCCTGGGCAACCTGCTCCAGTGCTTGACCACCCTCATTCATTTTTATATAATGTGTATAATTAATATTGTGCAGAAACACAGGCTGATTGGGATTACAAATTAATGCTGGAGTTAAATGTCTCAGCTAAGACAGGCTAAACATATGTGAATTAGTGACTTCCTAAAAACTATCAATACATTATTTTCACTACAAATGTCTATGCGATTTAAATATTTGTAAACAAAGAGAAGAAGTTTTATGGGATGAAACAATATTCTTACCCAAACCAAATGTTTTACTGGAAAAAAAGATGTGTGTCACATTCGTATTACTTCCTGTCCTTGCATGGCCACAACCTCATCTCCTTTCTTACAGCTTCCGTTTTTACAACAGCAACAAAAACCAAGCTACTTCTTTTTTTAAAATTTTCTAATATCATTTGATTGTCAAGGATGCAGCCGTACCACTGTAACAAAGAAGAAAATTATTTAATTATTTTTTCTTAGTCTCCCTGAGGTCCCTTGTTTGTGTCTTCCAACCCATTTGCTGGAAGGAGTTGGAGAAGGTCCAACAATGTGAGCAATACATATGTTGGGTTAGCGAAGTTCAGCTGATAAACTATCAGAGGATTCATAGTTGTTGTGGCAATTAGTGCTCTTTCTGTAGTGTGATGTGAGTTCTGGTTTTGTTCCATATGCAACCATGGATTCTTCAGTCTGAAAAGGATCTCAAGAGGCTTTCTAGAAAATTCATTTTCCTGAGATAAAATGAACCATATTTATATCATGTCTGACAGCTGCTTTCCTAGCCTGTTTTTAAAACCTCCTATAGAGGTGGTGAAGACTAAGCAACTGAGAAAACATCTTCAGTGCTTCACTAAACTTATTGTTAGAAAGTTTTTCTTAACATTAAAATTTATTCTTCTTTGTTGCAACTAAATCTGTTAGGATTCGTCCCTGGCAGATAGTGCCACAGCCAAGAAAAATAAGGTTTTCACTTTAAATTTGCAGTAACTGCCCATCTAACCTTTTGCTATTATCAGGTACCCACCTCCTCCTGCTCTTCTTTTAGATGCAGTTTAATCAGTCTTTCCCTGTAGCTTGTAGGGGTTTAGCTTTCTGATCATTCCCATAGCTTTTCTTTGAAATTTATCTAATTGAATCCAATGTTGTAATGGTCACTGGGATTGGGAACAGGATACATTAGTTACTTATAGTCTATGATGGCTTTTATCTTTTGGGTGGGTTTTTTTCCTAGATGTTATTTATAAAACCTATTCTTTTATTCCTGCCTGAAATTTCATCCCAGTCACACATGCTTACTAACCTTAACAGGCTGAAATAATGGCGCTGCATGAGTTTGCGTGATTATTGTTATCCATCAGATGGGTAGTAAAAGATTTTATTTCTTTTGGAGATTTGAGGTTTATTCCTTCAGGTCATCCCAGTAGCTAGTCATGAAGTTAGCAATAAGCCATCGTAGCCAGCCAGCTTGCACAGAACAGAAAAGTTGATGTTTCTCCGGAAGTCTCTTCATAAATGATGGGCTGTATTGAAGGCACCTCTCTCACAGTAATCACCATATGTATGAATCAAATCAAATATGAATTAAGATTAAAATATTAAAATCCATGTGTAAGGAAAGACAGTTACATATAGAAAAGTCACGTACCACTCTCAGGAAAGAGGGGGGATAAATGACTTCAGATTCATAAGTTCACAACAGCACGGACTAAGGTGAGATAAATCTCAAGATCTGTATAGAAACATTTATTAGCTTCCCAAAATGGTTAGTATAGGTCTTAACAAGTCCACGATAATTGGTTAGATATATAAAAAATTATGGCAAATGGTGAGGTATGCATTGTGTTACTTACCAACAGGTATAGGACAACTTATGGCAAGCGGTATTTAAGGTTGTATTTAAGGTCATTACTTAACAACTCTAACCGTTACTTTACAAGTCTAAGAGAAAAGAGAAACTGATGGCTAGAGAAAGGAAAAGACAGAGAAAAAGGCAGAGATAAAGAGATCACCCGTCCTGGTTCCAGCGTTTTTTTTCAGGGAATCTTCCCAGGCATAATCTTCCTCTCTCTTGGAAAAATCTTCCTGTGTACGGTCTTCTTTCTTGGGAAGAATCTTCCCAGGCACTATCTTCTTCTTTTGTTTCTTCGTTGTTCCCTCTCCAGGGGCCTTATTTTCCACTTTTATGTTGGCTGAATTAGCATGGTCCACCCCCCTTCTGAGGACAGCCTTGGCTCAGGTTTCTCCCTTCTCCCAGGTGACATGTAGCATGATTTGGGTGGAGAGACGAGTGCCATAGTCATACATGTTTAGCATGATCTCTACAATCTTCATTAGCATATGCAGTGGTGTGCACTTTCATATACATTTCACAGATAATGAAGCAAAGGCCACTTATTGGACACAATGGCCTCAAGAACTGAGAACTAGCAAGCTCACCACACGAATGGCAGAACTATCCTGTCTTCACAAGACAGTTCTCCAACACTTTCAGGCACCAGAAGTGTTAGCCTCATCAGTCCTTTGAAGGCCGGGCCACATTATTTATTTCCTTGCGGGTGTTTGAGGCATTCCGTTGAAGGCTTGGAAGGCCTTCTGCCCCTCATCAGGGAATTTACAGTCTGTCTCTTGCAAGAAATCAGTAAAGTTGTCAAAATTCCAAACTAACACTGAATTCTTAAAAAAAATATTTATTTTTGGCAAAAGGATGCATGAGAATGGGAGGGAAAAGGTACAGAGATTCTGATCTAACATCCCCACTGCTCACATTCAGTGGCTTTGAAAATTATGTTAAAGCTGCTAGAGACAGGTACGAATAAGTGTCTTACATATTGCAGCCAAGTTAGAATGAAGCAGAAAATTTCCTGCCTTTACAATTTGTTCTTTTTTTTTTTTTTCTGTTAACTAAATAGTCTAACTGTAGAAACTATGTGTCATTAAGGAAATATTATTTAGATTTATGTATCACATTTCAAATTAGCTACTCTTCAGGGTATCTTGACCTAACTTGAATGATATAGAATTATATCCCTCATATGCCTGAGAGTGCATCAATGCCATTCACTGTAATCAACAATTATCAAAACAAGTTATTCTTTCCCTCATGCAAGCATAGATATCTTTGGTATGATTGCCTGTTTTGATAATAGCCTACATCATTACATGAGAACTTTACAGAATTTATTCTTACTACTTCTCTGAGAAAAGAACAAAACAATGTGTTCTTTTATTCCTAGCTTAAGATGTACCACTAAATATAATCATAGAATCATGGAATGGTTTGGGTTGGAAGGG
>VZUD01000024.1:41190826-41209332 GCA_013401065.1 Cepphus grylle | reverse complement strand
ATCTCATCTAAATTTCCCCACTTTCAGTTTAAAACGGTTACCCCTCATCCTATCGCTACACTCCCTCATAAAGATTCTCTCCCCATCTCTCTTGTAGGCCCCATAGACACAATATGCAACTTCTGTAGGGGAATGGATGGAATTTAGGGTAAGATAGGCTATTGATTTTAAGTTCAGGGTTCGTACTGTTAGAACTACAGTGTAATACTGGAAAATTATCTAAGCTGTTCTCTGAATTCAAACAGTCTCCATGGCCTGAGCTCAAATTCAGAGCATCTTTTTTTTCAAAAGCTTATGTGCAGACTGAGCTGAGGGCTGACTGTAAAGCCCAACGCAACAAGTGATGTCAGTGTCCTTTTAGGAAGAACTGCAGTCCTCTCTGCAAGGAAGAACCAAAGTTATCTTCTTTCTGTGATATGACAGCAAGAAGGGATATCTAAAGATCCCAGGCCCATTCACGCAGAGGTGTGAGGAGTTCCCTATAGCTAAGTCATCTCTTCCTGTGAAGAGAACAGCTATAGAGTTGCCCCAGACCAACCAAAGATAAGCAGTGCAGAAAAGTGGTTATTTTAGTTTTGAAGCCCCCAGGAGGAAAAGGTGTATCCTATAAAATACCACAGAATTTATAAAGATTATTGATTACCTTTTTCTCCCCCACATCTAATTCTGTGCTATTTGAAGGCAAAGGAATTTTTATCTAGAAGTCATCCATCTGAAGGAGACCAAGACTTCCAGAATTTGATTTTGAATGCCGGAAGAGAAATACCCATGCAGCCCAATACATAAAATTAACTGATACAGCAGAAATTTCTTTCTATTATAGATTCAGTTACAAACAAGACCTACCTGGTCAAACTGTGCCTCTGTATTGCCTTCTTGTGTTTCTCAGTCTCTTCAATAATACTCGCTCTGTCAGCATGCTGTCATTATTTTAGGATCAATCAAATTAGGAACCATACATTTAGTCTTACTCAGAAGGGGCAAAAGGTATATCCTGGCACTAAAATAAGATGGATTAAGTTGATATAGACCTTACTTGGAGGTCACTTCTTTTCTCAAATCAACGTTTGGCTTTATAAGGAAGTAAGGGATAATATTAGCCAATATTACTTAAAGTATATTTAATGAAACACTATTTATAGGCATGGCTGTATTTGATGTTAATGATTTTGGTGTAGCAATCATTCTATATTCCACTTTCGTGTCTTAATCCTCTGATTTACAGGAACTTGAAGCTCAAGCTGTATGTTTTTCAGAACAGAAGATGCCAATGGCAAGGTTAAAACAGTGTAATTAAAGCACAGATTTATGTTTAAAAGCTGTCAACTCTGCTATATTCCAGTTTCTCCCTTACAACCTCCCAACATTATTTCCCTCACCTTTCTCCTAGGTAGTCATTACATCATTGTTTTGGTGCACTTTTGTTTGCAATGTAGCTTGCTTCAAGAAAATGAGGGACTTTTCCTTTAAGAATCATTTTAAAGAAACTGTGAAGATTCTGCAGCTGCATTTCCTGGTTGAACAGTCCCTGATGGGACTGGGAGGGAGGGGAAGCCTCATTACAGGAGCTGGAAAGCAAATACACAGGACTTGGCTTGCCACGCATAGTCTTCCGCTAGAGTGCACACAGCTGCGGAGTCCCCAGAAGCATGGAAGTTGTTCTGAGGCAAGACGAAGAAAAGATAATATAAGCCTTGGGAGAGTTATTTGGCACTTCAACATAGAAGTGCTTGTACTTCCATATGGGTTATATGCAAAATTATAGAAGCCAGAGCTATATCCTTCTCCTTGGGCTGTTGACAGGAGTTTGGCTCTGACTTTAATAGATTTTTTATATGTTTGCCAGAAGGTTAGAACCACAAAACCTGTGCTGGAAATGGCAACCTGTATTGTTCGTATGAGTTCATACTGGCAGATGGAGGATAGAAAGTCAAACCAGCTCTTTCACGTCCTTTGAGTCTAGCAGTTATACCTCACAATGCTTTCTACTTCAGAACACTTGCTAGCCCTTTTCCAATATTGTTTGCATTAGCTCTTTCCGCTGCTAACTAGTTTTTTTTCAGTATAATTCACTCCTGGCCGAAGTGCTGCCCAAGTTTCTTGAGCAACCAGCTGCTTCTTTTACTTCAGCCTTTCATTTGACAGGCTTTGAAAAAGCAGTGCACCCAATCAATCCACTTTGTTTTCTTCAGCGTTTTTTCAATATCAATGGGAGTTACCTCTTCTTAAGTTAAAATCATGCTCTGTGCTACTGACAGAATTAATGAGAGTGCTGCAAGGCAACATTACTCTATCCTGATATAACAGAGATCCACAAATGGTATAAATGGATGGAGGTCCCCTGACCTCAGTTCTCTGTGTGTGCGTGTGTTTGTGCATGCACAGGCATGCATGCATATCTATATGCCTGTTTACTGCCTCCAGTGATATGCCATAGAATCATAAAATCATAGCATTGTTTCGGTTGGACAAGACCTTTAAGATCATCAAGTCCAAGTTAACCCAGCACTGCCAAGTTGCCACTAAACCATGTCCATCAGCACCACGTCTACCTGTCTTTTAAATACCTCCAGGGATGGTTATATAAATTTTAGTAAGAAAAGGACTACTCACAGAATTTTCAATGGTAGCAGCCATCCCTCTCCTTCATTTTTAGTTTCTAGATCTTTATTCTCTAAGGGTAGCAGTTATGGCCCCATCTGTTATTTCAGGTTTCCAAAATAACTCAGTAAACTAAGGCACAACAGCGGATACTGGAGAAAAGGGGGACTAAGTTTGTTGTACCAAACACCTGCATATTCTTCCTTCTGCTAATGTGGAATAAATCAGCTGACCACTATTAAACTCAGTATAATGTCATTGTGCTCTTTAGTATCACATTAAAAATGAAAAAAAAAAAAAAAGTGTAAGCTTGAAGACAAATGTTCATACAGTGAACATAAAGGAACTATAATAAAATCTTGATTTAGACCCAAGATTTTAAATATAGAATGGATCATTTTGATCATGTTGTCTGTTCTGCTCCACTCATGCCAAAAATTTTCACCTAATAGCTTCTGTTCTGAGCCACCGTGTATGTTTTCTTTCGACTATTTCTTGCAAACTTCACTCTAGAGATGGCAACAATTGTGGAAAAGCTGGTAATTGTGTACATAAAGCTTCTTGTTGCTCTGAATTAAAGTGTTCCCAGTGAGACAGTGGGCCTTTCAAAGACTTCAGCCAGCTGGGAATCACTCCCAGCATAATAACTGCTCATTTATTACCACATATTATGCTTTGACTCATTCACTACCACTCACACAAACTCCAAGAAGGTCAGGGGAGTTGATTTTAATTTAAACGGGGTTTATTTTTATTGCTTTTTTCACTACCTCCAGAGTCAGAGTTTTAGCCAACATATAATATTCAATATTCTGGAGTTTTCTTAGTGTTTATGTGGCCATTTGTCGTATATTTAACAACTCAGTAACAATATTATTCCCATTTTAAAAAATAATAATAATTGGATCGTATGAATGTCAGAAAAATGTTCTCTATGCAACAATTTATTGTTTTCTTTAGAAAGCAGACAATCATTTATTTTAGTTCAAGTTTTGTTTAATGTTTTTAAAATATAAAATTAACAAGAAATGTTTCTATGTGGGTTTTAAGACTTGGGAAGAAAGTGTTTCAAAATGGATTGAAAGCAGTTGTTGATTTTCTTCGGAAATACACATTCTCAGGAAATTTCAGCTGGCTGACCTTGATGGAACAAGTTAGTTCAAAACTCTCAGAAACATCTCCATGCATTAGTAAGTGCCCGGCTCCCCCCTGTCTTTCATATCTAATTGTGCTGCTCATTATATTTGCAACAGAATGTTATCTGGGGAACTGAAGAAATGAAAGCATGAGATGTGAATCTGTAATAATTTGGAGTGATAACAGACTACAGCCTTTTGCAGAGGTAAAAGAGGTGAAAAAAGAAGTTGCAGAAATAAACTTATAATTCTATGTAACTAGTAGTTTACATAGTCGTATATATCTTTGCAAAGATGGATGCAAAATACAATTTTTGGGTGAAGTAACAACACAGCGCACTGTTAAAGATGAGATAGTTTAGGTAATAATACCATCTTCACCTCCGCTGTAGATTGTGCCTCCCGCTGCAACCCCCCCCCCCACCCCGCCCCTGCCAAAAGTACTGTGATTGTTTGATAAATAACTGTAAAAGAAATCTTTAGCAGAGATAAATCCACACAGATCAATGGACTCCACTTTACACCCCCTCAATATCTGGCTTAGCGCTAAGACCTGGCATTTAGAATTAAGGACAAAAAGGATTTTTTGAGGAAAAAAAGATGTTATTGGCTGCCTATGGGGAGGGAAGTGAGACAATGTTGGGGCTGGAAACTGTCCAAACCAACAAACTCCTAAGGCAGTCAAATCCTTAATCTGTCACTGGAAACAGACCTGTATCTGAGAAAATGAATGAGAGAGAACATGCTGTGGTTATCCAAGAGACCTACGGACACTACCATGAGCTCTTTACCAGAGAAAGAAAAAATGCTCTAGCAATTTCTTTTGCCTGGCTCTTCAGTGTTAGCTCTTCATTTTAATAGCCAGATTCTCAAAGAGTCCTTTAAAATACTGGTGACGCTACCTGTCATGCTACCTGCTTGCAAGTGAAATTACCTGACATGCCTCCAACTGCTTGGATAGGAACAGATTTCATGGAGACCTATGAACATAAAGAAGCTTTACTACCAGGAAACACCAAGGAAAATAAAACACTTACTAAAGCAATCTATCTTGTAGTCTGTAAAACTTTATTTTATGGGTGGAGATGATCCCATTGGTAGCATTATTTCCAATGAACTGGATACTCTTTCAGTCTAGCAGTCAACCCAATGCACTTTGTATGTAATAACATCACGGTATTTTTTTGCAGTCTTTATTGTAACAGTGCTCATGTGGGGCATTTGACAGTTTACACAACAGGAACTAAGACACAGGATTTTTGGGACATTTAAGCTTTTAAACAATATGACCTTAGAAGACTATGCAACTTGATGAATCATGCAGCGGCCTGTTGCACGTTAAAAGAGTCAACCACAGTCCAGTAAGTTCTAGCTTAGAGGCATTTTTGCTTTCTTCACATGCTGAAGAAATATTGGATCAATGTCCTGCTAACATGAAAAGATTCAGTCTCACAATATCTCTGAAGATCAATTAGCACACAGGTTAATTTTGCATGAGCAAACAAAACCATCAGTTTCGCGATTCCATGCAAGAGACTGTTGACCTTTTGCCAAAAATTCCAATACCCTTTATTTCCAGGGTTTTTATCATATTTCACAAATTACATTGTTTTTAACTAAACCTCCTTGAGATCAAAGTTTGGGTGAGCACCTCAGCTAATGCTAAACATAAGAGTAAGACTTATGTGGATCTCACAATCATTCTTTTCTTTTCCATTTTTATAATGCTCAACTCAGGATGATTCGAATCATAGAATCATAGAATGGTTTGGATTGGAAGGGACCTTAAAGACCATCTCGTTCCAACCCCCCTGCCATGGGCAGGGACACCTCCCACTAGACCAGGTTGCTCAAAGCCCCATCCAGCCTGGCCCTGAATACCTCCAGGGATGGGGCATCGACAGCTTCTCTGGGAAGTCTGTTCCAGTGTCTCACCACCCTCATAGTGAAAAAATTCTTCCTGATCTCTAACCTAAATCTACCCTCTTCCAGTTTGAAATCATTTCCCCTCGTCCTATCACTACATGCCCTTGTAAAAAGACCCTCTCCAGTTTTCTGGTAGGCCCCCTTCAGATACTGGAAGGCCACAATACGTTCTCCCCAGAGCATTCTCTTCTCCAGGCTGAACAACCTGGACTGTCTGTCTCAGACTGTCTTCACAGGAGAGGTGCTCCAGCTCTCTGGTCATCTTTGTGGCGCTCCTCTGGACTCACTCCAACAGGTCCATGTCCTTCTTGTGCTGAGGACTCCAAAGCTGGATCCAGTACTCCAGGTGGGATCTCACCAGAGCAGAGTAGAGGTGTAGAATCACCTCCCTTGACCTGCTGGCCATGCTTCTTTTGATGCAGCCCAGGATACTGTTGGCTTTCTGGACTGCGAATGCACATTGCTGACTCATGTTGAGCTTCTGATCAACCAATATCCCCAAGCCCTTCTCCTCAGGGCAGCTAACTGATAAAAATGTTATTTATTTTGGAACTCTTGGTGGCACAATGTTGAGAACTGAAAGCGACTGCTAGATGCAGGCAATTTTGCAGTGAGGACAAATCAGCGTTCTTGAAACAAATCCCTTTAATGATTCATGTCTTCATTGACTCACCCTAGAAAAGGATGTATAACAACCAGCTTGTTGCAGCTAGTTGGACCTATCCATTCCTAGAGCCAATTCAGTTGGAACAGGCGGCTGAATAGTCATTCATAATGTAGTCCCTTCCGACGTTAAAATTCATACCTTTCCCTGGCAATCTCAGCCCTTTCACTTGTATAATATTGATTTACACAACCAGACCACAGGAGGTTTCCTCTTCCAGTCTTTCAGCCTGTGCATGATAAGGGTCACTGCATACATCCTTAGGTCCAATTGCACTGCACATTTTATAAGCTTTGGATAATACATAGGTCACTAACTGGAACACTGCACACTCATCTGATTTGCTAGCTGAACGCTAATAGGGCTTCAATATTTGTTCATTCAGCATTGTATTTCTAGTTATAACTGTTAACAAAACTTATTTCCCAGGAAACGTGCTGGCTAAGGGTATCGTAGCAATGTTTATTCCCATATTTATTCCCAAAAGATTTCCCCTCAGTCCTGTCCCTCACTGACTCAGAGGTCTGTTTTGTGTGAAGAAGACAAAGAAAAGGTTATATGGTTATCCACAGAAAGCCAAGAAAACATACTTGGTGGCATGCCTTTTTCATTGTTACTTGGAAACCATTAAAATATTAAAATGTCTACAAAAGCAATAAAATGATCACAGGAGTATGTGGTGATATTTAATTTTCCCACAAGTTAAATATCACTGATAATTAACTGTTAGAAGTTTATTTTGAAATGACATTTCAGTGGAATATCAGACCTTTACAACATAATTAAAGGTTTTCTCATTGTAATGGTGCCCTATTCCTGGTATGAAAGCTTTTTGAAATTATCTGTCTGTTTCATAAATGATTTTTTTTAACCTTTCTTTTTTTTTTTTGCCATTTAATTTGGCCATTTCTTGGTTTGTTTCTCTTTTAACTACTGATCATAACCATCACACTAGGTAATTTGGATCTCTAAGATAGTAAAATGGCTCACTTTTTTTTTTTTGTTTGTTTGTTTGTTTTAATTGTTTGATCTGGCACTTTTCTCTGATTAGGTGGATTTTTGCTGCCAGTCTTGAAAGATTTTGCTTTTACTAGAGGGTCTCCTTCAGGACACATTTTTCTCACATTACAACTGATGAGATTCAGGCAAATAGAGTAAAATTTTAAAATGTCCCCGGAAGCAGGTTTTTGACACTCCTCAAATGTGCATTTAATACGTATCACACTGATGTGTCATCTGTCCTGTAATGAAAAGAGAGAACAGTATCTTGTCTGCTGCTGTTGACAATGGGTGTGAGATAGCCAAGTGCAAGTATAAAGAAATTTTAGTCTATCAATCAAGTGAGTGTTTGTAACATAACCTCTTCATTGAGAAAGATTCTTCCTTATCACCACCCAGTAAAATTGGCTAATGTTTTACAGACTAAGGTGTTTTGTTTTTTTTTTAAATCCCTATCAGAACTTTTCTTGCTCTTTTATGATATTCTTTCCATCAGAATCCTGTCTGTTTGAGGCATACATCATGACTAGGTCCAGAAGTCTTAGAAGGGCATTTCACAAATCGCAGGCTCTAAGACAAGTTAATCATTGTGGTGGTTTGCCATTGCCAGCAGCTCAGCACCACACAGCCGCTCACTCACTCCCTCCACCCAGTGGGAAAGAGAAGAGTCTCAGAAGGGTAAAACTAAGAAAACCCATGGGTTGAGATAAAGGCAGTTTATTAGCTAAAGCAAAAGCTGCACAAACAGGCAAAGCAAAACAAGGAATACATTCACCACCGGCAGGCAGGTGTTCAGCCATCTCCAGTAAAGCAGGGCTCCATCACGTGTAACAGTGACTTGGGAAGACAAACACCATAACTCTGAATGGTCTCCCCCTTTCTTCTTCCCCCAGCTTTCTATCACTGAGCTCAACATCACACAGTATGGAATATCCCTTTGGTCAGCTGGGGTCAGCTCTCTCAGCTGTGTCCCCTCCCAGCTTCTTGTGCACCCCCAGCCTTGATGCTGTGTAAGCACTGCTTGGCAGTAACTAAAACATCAGTGTGTTATCAACATTGTTTTCAGCACAACTCCAAAACATAGCACCGTACAAGCTACCGTGGAGAAAACTAACTCTATCCCAACCAAAACCAGCACAATAATTTTCTACCCTAATCCACCTTTAAGTTTTAGTTCAAAACTGAGGTCTACATTTTTCAGCAAAGACACCCCAAAGTTTCATGTCTTACACAAACAACATAGTACAAGCGCTACAATCGTTTTATGGGTAATCTTGGGACATCTTTGTGCATTAATATACAGTGATGTGCTCAGAAAGGGATTTCACTACTATTCAGCAGGGCTGCGATGACAAGATGGGTCCATCAACACTAGCAAATTAGATTATACCAGAAAATGTTCCTCCAGCTACTGTATTGTCAGAGCAATCCCTGGCAATCTTTCCATAAGAGAAAACAAATATTCTTTGAGCATTTCCCAAACACAGTCTGACATCTATCACAGACCAGGGGCTATTTCCAATAGACAGCTGTAAAGGAACTGTGCCGTCTTTGGTGGAAAAGGGTTTAACAGTGTAAATGTGAGACAATGCATGGAGGGTGGTCTCGGTGCCATGGTAAAACTTAATCGCACAGATAAAAAAACCCATTATGAATCCAATGCTTCATCACTCCAAGAGCAGACAGGACATAAGGAATAGCAAAGCTTCTGGAGGCTCATCACTGTGCATTACTACAGCAGGAAAGAAACTTGCAGTAGAATCGTAAAAGAGTTCGTCATGAACATATTGCCTCTGAGGTGTCAAAGGTGATCCAAACCAGTACCAACATGGCTTTATATAATGAAGAGAGCAGTCAATGCAGTAATTGCTGGTGGGTTGTAAATTCATTTCACAGAGGTCACAAAGCAACCTTCAAGGGATAATTTTAACCAGCAACAAATGCAGTAGCAGGCACTGGGATCCACAGAGGTTACCCTGGGCTCTTGTGGCAAGGATACACATCTGAAACATCTTCATTTTGCAGATATTACTCACTGGAGTCCCTAAGCTCCATGACTTTCAGATATATTTCTTATCCTTTATGTTTTATTGGTGAAAATCTGAAACATAGAAAAACAAAACTTTTCGTTTAGAAAGAAAAGATTGTCTCAAGAGGCTTCACAGAATATTTATTTTTGTCATTCTTTCTGTTTCTTTTTTCGTCTCCATTTAACTTTGCTCAGAATAAGCTCTGACTAGCTGAAATGTAATGTAAAGGCTATTAACATCCTATAAACCTGTGTCAGGTAATGGATGTCAGACAACCTCTTCCCAGGCCTAAGTGGAAGAAAAAAATGACAAAGAACAAAAAGTAGTTTAAGCATTTTTTTCAGGAAATGCATGATATTAGCAGGAGGATGAATTGTTTTATTTCAATATCAAACAAAATCCTTGGGTCAAAACCAAATTATGAAAGAATTATCTTCCAAGAAACCAGAAAGAATGACGCTAAGTGGTGTGCTAATTCTACTGTCTTTATTCATATATGTTCTAGACAGGGACCAGCTGGAAATGTACCATAGTAACAATCACAGGATGCACAACAAAGTCAGAATCATCTACTGAAGCAGCTTTTGGAGAAGCTGAAGAGATTTATGTCGTCAAATGTGAGAACAGCAGTGCTTTATTTCTTAGATACATTAATAAAGTTGCTTCATGGGACTGTTCTTGTGTTGGGGGAAGTAACACAGGCCTGTCCAAAACACAGAAATAACAAACGGAGTAGATAATGAACTCAGATTTTTTAAGGATGATTAATTTTGAAGGAGCTCATCTCAACAAAAGGGACTAGACCCTTCGGAAATGTAAAGAAGCTCAACAGTAGCGGGCCACCAGGAAACATCAAGACCTCTTAGAAAAGAAGCAGTATCTTTCTCTCCGTTTCACAGTTGAAAACCAAGTGAGAAGCAGTAATAGGGATAATTTGTGATTAGGCAAGTGGCAGACATAAATCCTTAGTTTCCTGGATCCCAAGGGACCTATAGTGCAATAAATCACTTTACCCCCACAGTGCTATTGAAAAGATAATGGCAGATAAGTTATAACTCACTCATTCTCTATGAGAAAGCTAATAAGGAAAATTTCATTCTAGGGCGAAAAAGCCAAAACCAAAAACTTGACCCCAATCTAGTTGATCACAAACCTCTCTCAGATCTTAATACCTTTAAATAAATTTTAAGACATTTCAATTATGTAATATGACACTCACTTTTATGTCCTTCAGCTCCACCCAGATTTCTCTACCTGCACTTTCCTAAGACAGTCAACCAACAGTGTAGAGTGCAGTAAGTTGAGGCACGTTGGCAGAAAAAGGTTAGATGTTTCTATCTTGAGTGTGAATGCTGAGACCTTGTGTGAAACAGCTGCATACCACACTCACTGGTAAGCTATATTTGACTAAATGGTGGCATTAGCCTACAGTGTTTTCAGTCGCTTCCGTTCTCTTTCTGTTTGTTCTTATTTTCTTTAAATGGAGATACAGGAGATGAAGACTGTAAGTAACTATGGACTGGCAAAAACATTCATTAACACTTTGAAAAGACACAGACACATAAAAGAGGAGAGCGACAAGGGGACAGAAGTCTCCTGGGGAGATTTTTTAAAGTGTTGCAGAGTTTTGCTGGGCTCACCTTTCCACAACTTCATACAGTCATTATTTAGTAGAGATAAATGAATAAATGAAGCTGCAAACCTTGGCAGTACCTCCTAGGCAATCTCACAATAAAAATGCAATTGTCTTTAAAATGCTTAGGAGTAGCCACAGAGATGTAGCTTCATACTTGGGCAAATTTATGTGCACAGATATCCTATTCCAGCTGATAAAGAAGCATTCATAACCCACTGCTAGATATAAATTGGAACTGTCCCTTTATAAAAGAAAACCGGAATTACTAGATAGCTATGCTTAAAATGGTTGCAATCTTTCTGCATCAGTATTGCCACAATCATTTCAAAAATCTAATCTGGAATGTCTTTTTTATTTTATTTTTTTTTTAATCTGTTTAAGACACTGAACTCAAACTGTATTTGATTCCAATCTACCAGAAGTTCATAAACACATACCTCACCAAGAGGATATGAGTAAAGACCAGCAAGTAATTAAATATCTTTGCCGGACTGGTGCTTAGGAACTGAGGGAATCATTATTTTTTTTAATGAATTTTCCTAACCTTTGGTTGTGTAGCTGTGATTCCTCTCTGCTCCCTAGAGATGCTGGCCAAATGGATACCATTGACAGCAGCAGTTTGTTCATTGACCCAAGGGGATGCACAGAAACAGGGGCTACCAAAAGGGTTCGATAGATATGCGGGTGCCAGGCTGTTAAGGTTTGAGTGTGAATAACCATTGCTGAAAATCAATATGATAGTTGTCTAGTGTCAAAGGTAGTCAAGCTGGTTTGCAGGTAATGTGGTGATTTTCTTTCAAGCAGGTCAGACAGCATACATAAGAATTTATGATGAAAAGAAGAAAAAGAAATAAATCTATGATTAAACAAACCAGGAGAGCAATTCTGTAGCAACCAGGACACAATCAGTTGTAGACAGAGACAAGCACAAATTCAGTTTCCAAGAAGGAAAAGGTATTTTGAACTCAGTGAACTCAGAGGAGGAAGGAAAAAAAAAATAATGTTGGAAACAACTACAGGGTGCAAAGAACCTATTTGGACTGTAAATTGTTATGATAACCATGCAATGGCATTATTTGGAACTTGCCAATGTCTAATTACCATGACGTCAGTCATCTAAGTGCTGAGTTACTTGCCATAAACCTGCATCTAATCCTTCTTTTCAGTGATTTAACCCCCTACCCACGCAAACAGAAAGGGAATAAAAGACATGGCCAGTCAATCAGCGTTGATAACACCCCCATACAATCATGAAGCAGAGTCCAGGGGAGGATTAAGCATAGGGGAATAACAGGGTTATCAACTAGAGAAACAGCAAAACAGCCAAAGAATGGGTAAGGACAAAATAATAGTAAATATCCTGCAAACAATTCTAAGCAATACATTCCAGCAAACAAAACCCCACACTGTATTCAATCAATGTTTTTTTGAGAAAAGATAGTGTGTCCAATGGGTTGAGCACTGGTGTCAGAGTAAAATGAGTTGGTGGTGTAATGAGTGTTATTACTTCTCTTTTCTGTGAATTTGACCCAATCTGTTTCTTGTTCTAAACATACCTGGAGGCTGAATTTGAGCAAAGATCAATAATTTTTAACTATGTTTTGAATGTCTGGTTAAGGTATCTGTCCAAGAAAGGTACAGCTAATGAGAAAGCTGAAATTAAAGACAGGCTTTGTCTTCAGTTTTGATAAATGTCTGTCTTGCTAGACTTGGTGGGAACTCTCTTAAGAAAGTTTGTTCTGGTTTTTGGGACAAAAAGAATTCTAGAAAATACTCTCTACACTTGAAAGAGAAATATTTCTCAATGTGGAAATACCTTTATAAATGCAAAAAGCTTTAGACAGGATCCCATCCCTAGAGCTCTTTGGCAAGTTGTTCAGTGAAGTGACTGTTCATTAAAAATCTGTACACAACCCAACTTCTTTCAGAAGTGTTCAAAGCAATCTCGACAGGAAATATATCACAGGGCTATGGTAGACTGGAAACGACTCATTCTGGAACAGTTAATATGCACGACCAGGCACTCGTAGGGGTGAATAAAGTGCAAGATCTGCCTCTGAGTGGCTCAGATTATGGGCGTAACAGTAGTGAAGGTTACTGACCTGATTGATGTGGGACAGACCTCTCTCTTGTTTTCATTTCAGTGCACAGCAGATGCAGTTTTGAATTCTCCAGAATTTTAACAGGACAGAAAAAAATTACTTTCCATGCAATCCTATTTGTCACCTCAGACTCTGAGCAGTTGTGTCTTTTTAATGTAACTATCTTCACAATTTTCTGCAGGTTTGGGAAATGCTAATTATCCCTGCTTTGCAGTTAACAACACCTGAAAAATGAAGGGGTAGGTCCAATAAAGTATGTAATCTCTACTGACTAACTTTAAGGGATACAGATTCAAAAATAGAATCCAAGATCAAAATTACACACCTGAGCGCCTTGTTAAATGCTGGGTAAGAGCCATATACCTCAGACAGAAGGTATGAAATAAGAAGTTGTGTAGAGCCAGTTAATATAAATATTACATATATAAGTTGTGTCCAAACTTCATCTCTATGTGCAGAAGCAGCACCTCAGTCAGGTCACCAGAGAAGATGGTGAACCTGGAATTCAATCTGGAATAAATGTTTCTTACTGGACAAGAAAGATTCAGTTGTGTCTATCTTTTTTATACTATTAAGTCTCCTGGTTAAAATACTGTCCCCCAAAGTGGCAGGAGCTCATATTCTCCAACAACTCCTACATTTGACAGAGCACCAAGAGAATGAGTGAGCTGAGATCTCTTCTTATTCCTCCTCTTAAGTCTGCAATTCTCTTGAGGAGAGGAAAGCAAGGTGCAGCGGGAGGGGTGAAGGGGAAGTATTGCTTTGTGGCATAGTCACATAGAAATGGGGAGTCCTGGTTTGAACTGCCTGCTCCAACGCTGTTTCCATTTTCATCCATTTTCTCTACAGACTGATTGTCAAAAGGCATGACAAAAAATTCAGGACTTTTCCTCCCAGGTAAATATCTTAATCAGTACATGCAGACCTGTTCTTTTTTTCTGTCTTCCTTGTCCCCTCACTTTTTGCATTCCTGTCTAAGCAGAAGAACAGAGCTCTTTCATGCTCAGAATATAATATTTAAAAAAAGAGGATGGAAGCCAAACCTCTTCTGTTTTTTCTGTCTGCCTTTAAAAATGAAGCAGCTACAATCACTGCCGGTGTTGTGTGAGCCCCCCAGCCCTATCAGCCTAGATTCACTGTTTTCCTGTGTGTTGTAATGCTGTTGAAGAGCTGATGAATAGCATGGCCTAGTATCCGAGTGCCAGTCAGGTACAATGCCAACAGGTCTGTAGCCCAGAGGCTTTGAAAATAACCAGGTCTAAGGTATCTGGTTAGTGTGGAACTCTACAAAGTTTGGATGATAAATGCATCCACCTAAATCATATTGTACCTGGCAACGTCATTGTTTTTAGAGTAAGTATTATGGGAGAAATCTTGGGAGAAAGAGGAAACTGAACCTCAGCAAAAACGAACTCTAACTCTCCCTTCCCTTTCAGACACAACCTAATAATACTGTTGGATAAAAGAAACCTCTTCTTAGAGGTCTTGCAGGCTGTTGAAAGAGTTAGGAACCACTGCAAGTTCAGAGCACCTTCCTATATATGTTCCTCATAAGCCAAGAGGATAGGAACCAAGATAGCACCATCAATGAAGTCTCTCGGGGTTGTCTAATAAAATAGAAGTCTATTCCAGCTTGTAGCTCTTTCCTGCCAAATCAGTTGGAAGCAGTCTTAGCAGTCCTGGGTCCTGCAAGACATATTGGTGGTGGTTCTTAAATGACAGTAAGCATCTAACACCTCACTTTTAATTATTAACTGTTCAGTGATAGCCAAAGGGACATTGCTATGGTTGTCTAGATGGGGAAAAGGCAATTGACATTATAATTTACTAAAAATTATGTATATAAAATAAGAGCACTGAGCAGCACACAAAGAGCCATACTTAAATGGCTACTACAAAATGTGACACAATTAGAATTTGAGTTAAGTGTTTCCAGTCTGTAAAAATCAACTCGCATCTACCTCTTGATTTAAAAGAGAATCCATAGTGTGTTGATTACACTAATTACAATGCAGTTGAATTCCTCCTTATTCCTCAACCACTAGGGACCACAAACACATTGCCTTCAGTTCTGTCTGAACAACATGCTTGACTTCAAATTATGGGCATAGAGAGATTATATTCTAAGTCATTTTGTATTCTCTGTAAGGAGAAAAATGAGTTTTTATTTCATAAAATCCACAGCATAAATTCTCTTCCATTTGAGACAGAGCGATGTATGATGGTGTACTGCTGACACCAGAAATAAAAGTAAAGGCACAGCCTTATATATAAAAATGTCAAAAAGAGTAAAGATAGTTGAGAAAAGAGGTCGCCAACTGTTCACAGTTCTTATTAATTGCTACATAATGCACTACAGCCACAATAGGGGATAGAAGAGGACTGCGACGAGACACACCACCAGGAAGCAGGGAAAGATTTTGAGCAGACAGTGCCTGGCAGAGAACAGAACTTAAGGAGGAGTAATGGGCAGTCATGGTAGGAAGAAAATAGAATCATAGAACCATAGAATTTTCTAGGTTGGAAGGGACCTTTAAGATCATTGAGTCCAACTATCAATCTAACACTGAAAAAATCATCACTAAACCATGTCACTAAGCTTCGTGTCTACCCATCTTTGAAATAGCTGCAGGGATGGTGATTCCACCACTTTCTTGGGCATCCTGTCCCAGTGTGCCCACTTTCCTGGGCATGCTGTTCCACTGAAGCCTTTCGGTGCAGAAATTCTTCATAGTATCCAACCTACTCCCCCCTCCCCCCAGAAGTACTTCTCTCTTTGGAAAACAACCATTTCCATCCCCTTTCAGAGCCATGATGTTGTCCAAATACTGACTAGTCTGAATACTACTTGCAGTAGTCAGTTTTGCCTACAATGCCCAACTCTGTCTCTTCCTGTTAGTTTCTGGGTGGCTTTTTTTTCCTGGGTCCAAATTAAAGGCAGTTGCCCAGCATCCTAAACCATCAAAAGTTGCCATAAAACTAGGTTAGATAGCAAAGCAATCATTTCCAAGTGGGTGGAAAGGGGTCAGTCTTCAGCATCTGCCCAGAATCCACACATTCACTGGCTAAAACTACATAATTACACTAAAGTTGAGCTCATGTTTAATTAATTATGATATATCTGTTGCACAGGGTTATGGGTAGGGTTCCATGAGCTAGCCAAACATGTATACAGTGAAGCTATATTCTTCAAAGAATCAGTGTGAAACCACAGCAGGAAGACCTCATCTCCCTTTCCTATCCTCCTGAGATTCCTTCCTCATAGTCACCACCAAAAGTCAGAGAAACGTCATCTTCCTATAGCCTCCATGATAGTTCTTCGTGGAGCAAAATGGCAGTCCAGAAGGAGACTTTCATTCCCCCAACCAAACTGCCTCACCCATGTCCCAAAGTCCTTCTCCCAAATCCCACCAAACTTACCTGAAAGAACTTTTTCTTTACTCCTTGATGTTCACAGCCGTCTCCCAACCTCCACTTTACTACAGTCAGCGACGGGAAGAATTCATATAACTACATGTAAAGAACTGGAGTTAGACATCTACCTCAGAGCTAGTCACCCTGGGCTCCCTTCATGATCAGTGGAAATAAAGATCTGTTCACAGAGCACGATCCATTTGGAGTGTGCTTTAAGATGAAATTAATCACATCCTGGAAGTAAGGGTCTTTACCCAGAGCAGTAAAGGTAGGCTAGAAGACTCTCTGATCATGTTCATTGTCTAGACTTTGATGAAAAACATTCTGGGACCTTTTCCTCCTTCCATTCTGATAATCTTATTAAAACTGAGAGATCACAGTTTGCAGCACACTACTTTTGTTACACCCATCAGCCGTTTTACAAAAAAATATCATTATGCCTTCATGCCCCCTGTGTTCAAGCAGCTGGACATTGATTCACTAATAAATGTGAATTTACTTGATTTGCAAGTAAATTGTAAATCACAGCATATAATAAAGTGTTCCACCAAGGAGAAATAATACTTAAAGCTTTTCCAAGTGATAGATACACCTGCTAAGCAGACTCATAGGCATAAAATGTAGTGATGTTGGTTCCTCAAGTAGGAGAGGTGGCCTTGCCTTTTGGCAATTTTTTCAGGACTTCCAGTATGGCCATGATAATCTTGTTGCCTTCTTCCCAGTTTTCTTCTTCAGGTGCTCAACCTGTTTTGATCTGAACTCATTGTTCGTTGGAACTATGGACTTGATGACTTGGTAATCTTTTTGCAATGACTTAGCAAGGTTTATGAAGTGACTCAGTAGGAACAAACACTCAAGCAGCCCTGGCTCACGGTCTTTCTCAGAGGCTCTCTGCCTGGCTTTAAGTACTTACATGACCATCATCACTCAATCTTTCTTAACAAGAGTATTTTTCATTACTATTATTTTAGAAGTGCTTTGTAATAACTCAGAAGTACTGGGAAAAAAAAATCCGAAATGCCTCTTTTTTTTTCCCCTCCTTCACCCAAAATATATGTTTCCTTCCACTGTGTACAATCTGTTTCTGTGGCAGTGGCTTGAGTTTCCTAGGAAACGGCTGCAGGTCAGACCTTGATTGGTTGTGTTGTCAGCTTGATTGCAGTGTTTCAGGCAGTGGGACCTGTAAGTGCAGCTCCGAAGCAAGTAAATAGGGGGCTATCCAGGAGCTTTGCATTAGTGGTCTGAAAGAAACCACACAGATGGCATATTGGGGGAGTGTGTGACACAGGGGGCACCAGTTTGAAGAGAATAGGAGCCAGCAAGGGATTAGAAAAGAGCCAAATCAGAGGTGTGGGCAGGACGGATGGGATGGAAGGCTTTGGAGGGCAGAAGTTTGGCTGCAGTGAAAAACCCCATAGTCTCCTCTCTCATTGAAGAGGCAGCTGACAGTACGGTTCTGTGGTGGCCTGGACCCCAAGTCCCTCAGCTACTGGGACTTGAGCACTTTGTTTCATCTTTGACTCTACTGATTCAACTGTAAACTTTCTGAGGCAAATGGATATATTAATACAGCACCAGGAGGGCAGAAAAAAAGTTTTCCACTTTTTTGTAGCATCTAGGTGCCAGTAAATTAAAAGACATAATCATTAAAGAAAATAACAGCTTTGTATCCTGAAGCCTTTTGGCCATAGAAAACAGTGAAACCGCATAGGAAGAGCACACACATTGAGAAGGAAACATCAAAGGTGGGAACAGCAGTTCTGAAGGGCTTCCTGAGCTTTGGTTCAGATCCTTTTCCACCCATCCAAGTACCTGTATACTGAGGAGCTTTCTGTGCTCGTATGTGAAGACAGTCACATACGTACTTTCCTGGTTGAATCCCATAAGATATTTCTAAATCATAATTTCGGAAATAGAGAATATCCAGAATTAACCTAATTGGCCTTGTGTTGCTTTGCGCTCCCTTCCCTTCCCTTCCCTTCCCTTCCCTTCCCTTCC
>VZUD01000024.1:41141227-41173352 GCA_013401065.1 Cepphus grylle | reverse complement strand
AGAAGAAGAAGCAGAAACTCTAAAAAATATATATACTGTTTTGACTCTTTGAACTTCTGTTGTTACTTCTGCGCCTTGGTGCTTCCCCAGGATGCTGAGCGTCCTCTCTGCCCACCTCACAGAAAAGGGCTGTCCCTTAAGAGCACTAATGTCACATATATTGTACTGTGTCCAGTTTTGGAGTCCTCAGCGCAAGAAGGACATGGACCTATTAGAATGGGTCCAGAGGAGGGCCATGAAGATGATCAGAGGGCTGGAGCACCTCTGCTATAAAGACAGGCTGAGGGAGTTGGTCTCCAGGGAGACCTTATAAGCAGCCTTCCAGTATCTGGAGGGGGGTTACAAGAAAGCTGTAGAGGAACTTTTTACACAGGCATATAGTGATAGGGTGAGGGGTGGTGGTTTCAAACCAGAAGAGGGGGGATTTAGATTAGAGAACAGGAAGAAATTTTTCACTATCAGGGTGGCGAGGCACTGGCACAGGTTGCCCAGAGAAGATGTGGATGCCCCATCCCTGGAGGTGTTCAAAGCCACGTTTTATGGGGTTTTGAGCAACCTGGTCTAGTGGGAGGTGTCCCTGCCCATGGCAGGGGGTTGGAATTAGATGATCTTTAAGGTCCCTTCCAACCTAAACCATTCTATTATTCTATGATATATGCAGTAGTAGCAACAGAGTGGTAAAAAGGGCAGAGTTAAGGCTATGTTTGCGTCAAGAGTATTTCAAGTATTTCTCCGCTAGGGTAATTGTCTCTGTGTCATGGCCGTACACATCTTTGAGCTACCTGCAGCAGAACACCCTTCAATCCTTGTTATCACTTTTCCTGCAGATAGGTGTCTCTCAAAGAGTAGTGATCCAGCACCAGTTGTGCCAGCAGAGCCCATGCTGTCTGAGCAGTAAGTTCCCAGGGAAGGCAAGATGTTCCTGGATTCCTAGCTCCATCAGATGAAGAAAGAAGAGCTTTCTTTTCAGACTGCCTGCAGATCCAGGAAGACATAACTATTGTCTTCCCAACCATAAGAAATGCAAAACAATTAGAAAGGAATTTGAAGGTCTTGTTTTATCATTTATTTCTAGGTGATAGGCCCATGGAAGCCCAAGTACAAGTGACGTTGCAGCTGGTTTCAACACTAACATACGGAGGTGCAATTCTCTCAATTCCAGTGCCATTTTATCTGCTTTCTCTGTCTGCAGAAACACAAATTCTGATTAACATGTCTCAAGTGTTCTTTCCCTTAAAACTTTCTCCTGCATAAATGAGCTGGTGACGGATTTCTGCTGAACAGTTTTGAAGCATCTCTGCACCTGACTTCCCAGCATACGGGATCATCCAGACTCACAACTTGAGTCTAAGTTGCTCTATGAATAATTTGAAATGATGAATGTCACTCATAGATCTGTAGTTCACTAGATGTCAGATCTAGTGTGGATGTTTTCCAGAAAAACACTGTTGAAAGAAAAGTAGGAAGAGAATCTGAAGTTCTGAATAATTATTCATGTTATATTGCTTCTTAGAGATTACTCACCATTAAACTGCAGCAAAGAAGTTGCTGAAAATCTTTACGTGTACATAGGGACACACTTACTTCCTTGTAAAGTACCTCATGCGTTTGTTAGTGCTACTTCCAGTATACAGTAATTAAGATTTATATTGCTGGAGGATATTTGATGTTAACACTGGAAATTATGCTTTTCTGTAATCAGAATGTAAATGGGGGGGGAAAAAAGTACGCTTGAGACTCTTTATATTTGTGAATATGGCACTGTCATTTATATTTAGTTTAGCACCGCAATTCAAAGGTGTTGATCAGAGAGCAGTCACGGACATATCCAAACCGAGATTCACAAATACTGGAACCACAAAGATTTAGGGAGTTTTGTATTTTAAAATAAGGTTTAGTAACAACAGAAACCTCTCTGTTCTCCAGGGTGAATACAATCATTGTTTCTATATCATAGCACTTGGTGTGCAATAAAAACTCCTCTACCGGGGGAATCCACAGACTATTAAAACATGAACAATCTTCAAGGAAACTTCTGCTTTGTCCAATTTTTTCCCATAACATTATTGTCTTAAGGATAACAGCCTCTCTGCCCTGAAAAATATGCAATAATCATAGGGAGGAAAAAATGAAAAATAATAATAAAATCAACTTCCCTTTTTTTGAGGTAAAGCAGTTGTGAACCTCAAGGAAAGACAGAGAGAGAAAAGGGAGAGCAAAAATTTTTTGACTGACATCCTGCATTATACCTTCTCTTTCCAGACATCCTAGTGAGAGGAGGAAGAGTCTATATATTACTAATGATTGCAGCACAGCAATAAGACTTAATTCTAAGAGATTTTTTTTTCTTGGTAAATATCCTTGTCCTTAGCAAAGTAAGAAAGCATTTTACAGTTAAATAACAGAAAAAATATAGAAATAAAAACTGGAAAACAGAACTTAGATGTGATCTGAGAGACTTATGACTGAGCCCGAAGTGATACAGAGCCATTAAATTCACACTGGAATGGGGAGAATGGAAAGGAAGTACATCTACAGTAATGTAGCCTTCCTTCCCAATTCAAGGGAATGCTGTACTTATCTTGTTGACAGGATCTGAGTTGTGTAGACTGTGGAAGGTAGTTATGGATAGATATATAGCTGCTTCTTTTTTTCTTTTTCTCTCTCTTTTTTTTTTTTTTTTTTTTTTTTTTTTTTTAACAGCAAGTCAACTTACTTCAAATCTTCTAAAGACTTATTCCGGGTCAGAGGGGAAGAGACCAGAAGACCTGAAAACCAAACATCAATATTTGGAACCACAGAGTGGTGGTGGGTTTTTTTCTCTATATCTAGTCAGTGGCCTTTTATACCTGTCATTTTAAACAAGCTGAAGTGAAAGCTGAGTTTAATAAAGAATGTTTTGAGGGCTCAAATGACATTAATGGTTCAAGAATGGAACCTCAAAAACTATAAACTCAAGTGCCACAAATATGCACCTGACAACCTGACATCTAAGTAATGTAACTAATTTATTTTTTAAATGTAGATGGGTTTGGAAGTGTTTTAGATGAATTTATTTCACTTTATAGACAACTTTCTTATTCAAGCAAAAGGATTTCAATTGAATTTACCTGTCTGCCTCACCCTAATAAGCTTTGAGTGCAGTGGTCATTTTCAAACAAATTTGACAGAAACACTGTCATTTAAGAAAGAATTAATTTCTTGTGGATTTTGTGAATTTCAGATGTCAGATAGAAGGCATTGGTTCAAATTAATGAGGAAAAAGCAGACAGAGCTCAACTGATAAATTTTCTATTTGATAGCAGTGGTGGGCAACGAGCACATGAAGAGCTCCCAACTAGCCTTACTATCCTGTGGTTGTTAGTCTGCTGCTGATGTGAGAGGGCTATCCAAGGAATACAGGGCAGACCTGAGGTTGTTGTTGGAGGTGAGGAAGGAATAAAGAAAAGGTACAATGCGGTCCATCAGAAAGAAGGTTTCATTAGCTTCACTGCTGGCAGTTACTTGTTTTTGAAAGTAAGAAGCAATTTCCTACACTTCCTAGTGTCACTTGGCTAGAGGTAAAGAACAGTACAGCTTATGGGTATACCAAGGTGTGTTAATTATATCATGGCTGATCCACTCTGGCATTAAAATCCCTCCTAGGAAGAACTCACCCTGTGAAGAGATTTTTTGATTTAGAGCCAGGAGAATTATAATAAACATATATGACAAGACAATGTGAAAAATAGTTTAAGTTACTATTTACTAGTAAACAGCTGCTTAAAAAAAATGACAATCATGCAGGAACTCCTGAAGAATAAACGAAAAGGTAGAAGATAAGTAGTATTTACTTAAAAACCTAATATTTCCCTCTAAATAAAACTTTCTTCTTGAACTGCATAAAATATCCCCTGGAAAAAACTGTGATTCTAGTCATCTTGAAGTTATTAATGCATTACTCAAACTCGCCATATATTTTGGATGTAAAGCAAAAGAGTCATTCCCTGTAAAACCACAAGAAAAGCGGATACCCTGGCTTAGGAAATTACCATAAAGGCCAAGCAGAAGACCCTGTCAGGCTAGGACTTTTCATTTCCTCCCATTAAGACTGCTCAATTTTGCCCTGAAGAATGAATTAATCCATGAGCATTATCTGGAACCCAGATGTGCAATGATTTGAGTGATAATCCAAACCACCATATTTCAGACGTCTTGCTCATGCTTATGCCAACTGCTTGATAGCTTATTTACATATTTATTTTTAAAGTATGATACAAACAGGGTGGTGTTTCCTAGAAAAGCTTTCTGACCAGTGGTGAGGACAGACCTCTTGAGATGAGAGAAAAGAGACAGGAGGGACCTAATCCATGGTATGTCATGTTCTGTATTGAGTGTTACAATCACTGAGTTGCTAGACATGAAGATGTCTTCCCTTTGCCAGCTTCTTCTCCAACATCTAACCTTTCATTTCCCATTTCTCTTGTCTGTTGTTCTGCAAAACAAAAACATTTCCTCTGAAGCCGAATAGAAAGTTTCACATGCCACTGACTTTTCTTTTAATGTTTTGTTTAGGAAAAAACAACAAAACAAATTTCAGCCTGGATCAAACCATTTATTTATTTATTTTTCCTCGTTTGACTGTGGAGAGGAATAATCTATTATTTATATCCCCATCCACTACATATACAGCTCTCTCTCCAGGGAGAAGATGAGACAAAGAACAAACCACCTACAACAGATGTTCCTCATATTCTGTCAAGCACTATGGGAAGGTGCTCAGATTCCACCATGGTGAAAATGGCATGAGAAAATATATATAGAGGAAACTGTAATGGTGTTTTGAGGAGGGGAAATAGTTTATGTAAAACATTCTGTCTCTAACAAATCATCATAGAAGCAGTTGCATAGAGGTAGGGAAACCACTGGGACACAACTCTACGTGTTACACCTTGCTTCCTGACTGTGTCCTCTCCCTGCTTCACACCTGAATAATATTTACTTTGCAAGTTCCTAGATGAATGCTGCACGAACTAGCTACAGGACCCTGTTGTTCATGACACCGTGTCTGAATTAAATCACAGGGAGCAGAAGCAATGGGGGCCGTAAATTAAGGAATTATCAGAAGACAGTAAGGAAAAATGTATTTTTCCCTAACGCAGAACACAATGCAATTGATTAAAAGGAGAGAAATAAAGTAAAGCCAATTAGTGTGAGTAAGACACTAATAGTACCTTCTACATACATCTGTGTTCCAATAGTCTTTGAATAACTGTGATTTGCTAATTGGGAACTATATGTGCAACCAAGATGATTCCACGCTCTTTTCTAAATTGAAAGTCTGCTCTTCCTTCAGTACACACTTTCGGTGTATTTTCTTTTAGTAACAGCTAGGAGATTTTTCTGTCCTCATTAGAAAACACCAGTTTGTGAAAAATGAAGCTCTCTACAGGAAAGGTTCATTTTTCATGAGCTTTTTTACTGAAATATGTTTGAAAACTTCTGACATTATCTGGGTGTTTTCAAGAAAAGAAAGTTGAAATTATGACCCCCAAAGGCTATGCCAAATTGTGCTAACTTGCAATTAAAAAAAAACCAAAACTGTTGAGATAAAAGTTAAGTGTACTCAAACTAATTAAAATAATTCATCAGATCCACAGTGAAGTTTGTGGAAAGTACCTTCATGTCACACCATCATCATCATCATTATCCCAACTTTGGACAGGAGAAGTCCTTGAAATCCTAGAAATGCTCACATAATTTAATATCTTGTCCTTTTCAAGATCAGGGTGTACCATGAATAAAGCTGCTTTGAAAAGCTGGCAGGTGAAGATAGGTAAATATCTAATATCAAGCACTAAGAATTGAATTACTAAATTACTTGTAATAAGCTGAGTTAAATTACTTGGGGAAATAAGCAGGAGAAATGGAATTAGCAGCATGGGAAGTTACATCTACATCTACAAGGACATCTACAAACGTAGATGTAACGTTATGGAAGACGAGGATCCTGGGTCAAAAATCTCTGGTTTCTTCAAAACCATGATGCATAATGCTTGCTAATGGAAACTAGTCCCATTTCTGTATGCATTGCAAAATCCTGTTATAAATAAGACATTGCTCACTGCGAGAAGAGTTTCCTAGGTGAAGACTCACTGAGGAACTCACACCAGGAGTGGTTTTTGCAAATATCTGCCTTTTTCTTTGGAAGATGATGGCCAAATTCAGACTGAATGCATGGGAACAACCAGCCCATCATCCTCAGCAAATCTGATTATTCCAGTCCCTGTGTCTTGTCATTCATTTACTGTCAAAGAACTACAACAATATTATGTTATTAAATCCATTATGCTGTTACTATCCTAAGATTAAGTATTGACTTTTATTTCTGAATAACTGTCAGTGCTTGAGTCAGATTCAATCAAAAGACATTTAGCCATTTTATAAGACACCTGTCCAAATAAGAGAAATTTCTGGGCATTCAGATTGCAGTCTCCTTGAGCCAATGAGCTAGCATTTGAATGTTCTGCAAAGTTCATTACTTCACTATTACACTGTAAAAATAGCGTATGAAAACAGAAATAACATTTCTCTCATAGAACCCAGTACATCTGCATAGAATGTTTAAGCAGTGTTGCTATGAAATATAATCCTCTTCTTTAACAGGCTCTGCAGCAAAAAAATCAATTCAATATACATTAATTTTAAATGTTATACACAAAATATAAATCACAAAGTGTCAAGGAAGCTGTTAAAGTGCTCACCTCTTGACCTCCTCTTTTCTTTCCTGTGATTCAACTTGGAAAAGACCATTGACACTGTTCTGATGTAAACCCATTAAACTGTCAGGTTTAGTATGCACAGACTACCATTGGGTGCAAGTTCAGCAGGTGCCAAGAAGCATCATCATCTTACTGCTTTGTTAAAGTGTTATGTCACCGCTCCCCAAAATCATTCAGGCATGTGTGTGTGTCTCTGAACCTCAGAAGAGCTTCAGTGACGCTTTGTTGCCTCATGCATAGTCAGATACAAGATAGTTTTAGGCACAAGAATGGTGAAGCCCAAAAAATCTCCCCTTCAATTTCTATCTAAGTCTGAAGAACCCTTAACTTTCCATGCTTTTAAGAATTTAGACTTCACAAGATAAACACATAGGGTTATTTTGCAAACTTTGTGTTCTTCAACAGCATCTGTGATCTGTGTGGGATCTCAGGTGTCTCAGCCACAGTTTGCTTTCCATGCTGGATACTTAACATTGACATTGGTGACTGTAGACCAGTGTGTCAGCTTTTTATTGCACCTAGCACAAAATATTCACGGTCAGAAAGCTCAACATATAGTGAAAGCTTTATTTTACACACCCTTTGTCTAAATTCAGGTCTTTTGTTTTGTTGAGCAAAAGGTAATTGTACCTTTGCTAGTCTTTCAAGGTCAGTATAGCTATGTGAAAATGCACAGGATTTAGTTTTACCTTCAGCATCATCAGTGATATTTTGATATTTTTTATTTTTTTTTACCAAGGAAGTACGGACATTTAATGATTTTATTTGAAGATATGTGATTACATCCAAAGTCAACTGAAGCCAGTTGGAGCAAGATCCTCGGAAGTATTTAGACACCTAATAGACACCTACAACACTGATGTCTGTGGGAGCCAGGCTCCAAAATATTGAGGATTTGTATGTTGGAACCCATCTGATCAACTGAGCTCTTGGTGATATTCTCATAAATAGTTCAATAAATCAAGAATTTGTATTATGAACATAGTCTATGTGGGAAAATTGGCTGTAGTCCTGGCTTGACTGGATGAGCTCAACAGATATATGTGTCACATGTTTCAGAAGTGCGGGAGAAGGTAAAGCTCTAGGAATGGTTTGCAGGCAGGAAATGAAATCAGCTTCTGAGTGGGCTTTTTTTGTCAGCTCTGGGATGAAACTACATATTACAGGCATTTGGGACTCAAAACTGTCTCACTAACCATGTCAGCATCCGAAGCTGCTGCTTGCTCAATTCCTCCCCCAGACAGAGATTTGATTACCCATCTGTACTAATTTGTCCTCTTTAAAAAGTGCTAGAGAAATGGAAACAAAGTTCTTGGAAGCCCTGGAAAGTCCTTGCTGATAAAACTCAAACTACTTATCCTTCTACATAGAATACGAAAGAATTTTAGGTTTTTAAGTTTTACAAGGAGTTCCCTTCAATCATTCCTGAGAATTTATGACTGAGGATTACATTTTCTACCACTCAGTGGAATAGTTTTCTCAAGATAAGCTTTCCCAAGAAAGTAAAAACAAACAAACAAACAAAAAAATCAAAAACACTCCCCTCCCCCCCAAAAAAAAGTTCTTTTATTGTAATATATTATTCTTACAGTTTAAATCCCAAGGAACATTCTCAAGGGGTTGTGTAGTTAGAAAATGTCAACATGTTTTTGGTGAATATTACCATTAATTGATGACTCAGTGTGGAAAACTCAGAACAAGTTAGACAAATACTGTGAATTCGGTAGGTGATAAAGGTTAAGAGTCTAACTTGCCTTGTTTTGTAAGATTGCATTTCATTTTCCTGTTTCTGGGCCCCAGTCTTTCACTTTCTTGGACTCTCGACTGAAGATACTCTGGGACTCATCCTCTTTTCAGAATCCTGCTGCGCATGGGTGGCATTTATCTAAATTACTGTAGTGCTGTATGATGTAAGCATCCAGTCACCCTCTCCTTATGGAGACTCTAATGGAAAGGCTCTAATATGCAAGCTATATAATCTTGAAATCAGCGCCTGGAATAAGTCAGATAAATTGTGTCTTGAAAGCGCTTGTTTCTTCTCCATTGATTCTGACGAAAGTCACAGTTCGTATGAAGAATTCCATATTGTAAACAGAGAAAGTCTTCCCACTTCTGGTGGTTAGAGAACGTAAAGATTTTGGGGGCAGATTTTAATTTCTTGGAAAATGAGATTTCTAAGCAGCGAATAACAGGTTGCCATAAAAAACGTCTGTGCTGGTGAGAGGGAGGGCACCTACGGGGATTGCTGTGATTCCAACGTTTTGTACAAGGCTGTCAAACAAAAAACAAAAAAAAATCCATTTCTTTCCTGGAAAAATAACAATGGTTTCTACAGGGACATAAGACAGAAACCAAACACTGAAACTGTCCAAAGGAATAATATTTGCACATCTACACACCACACATGTCCAAGGCTCCTGTTACTCTGCTAATAGTTAAGCAAGGTACAAGGTTTCTTTTGCATTCCAAATAACAGATTTGCTTAAATAAGCTGTTTGGCTGTTGCCATCGCATTTCTCCTCGTTGTTTGTACACAACAGCCATCCTTGAGACTTTACAAATGTGACAATTCCCATTATGAGCACTGATAGTGGGACTGTGAGTTGCCAGAGGTTGGCAAATCCCAGAGTGCATCCCTTCATTGCAGTGCAGATGTTTTCCTGTAGTATTCCCAAACACTTTTGCTCACATTTCCTCTCTCTAGTGCGAGTTGCAATACTAGGCCTCTTTGCTTTATCTTATCTCACAAATCCCACAAAGAAATAGCTTTACAAGGTGATAAAGAGTTCTTGAGAAAGGACTCAAACAAGAGCATCTGTGCCCACACTCTTGTGCAATGCTGCGGTCTTTCACTTGATCTGTTCATTCCCTCCAGTATATGTAAATGTCTGTATCTCAGTTGCTGTGACTGTTGTTCTCCTCCCTTTCCCCAGCTTCTGAAAGATAAGCAAATAAAAAAAAAAAGTTTTAAAGTTATGCAGTTCAGGTTTTTCCTACAAGCTCTACTTCCTCTCTGTGCGCGCACAGTGTTCAATGGAGCCAATCTCAAATGGAGATTATATGTGCTACTGTGAGACAAAGAATACATTAATAAGAATATCTGGTTTGCCAGTCAAAATTAAAAAAAAAAAAAAAATGTCTATGCATCTGGCACTGCTTTAGTCTGGATTTTTTTCAGTCTTTGGGAAAAAATGTGTTTGAATGCAGGCGAATTCTGCTGTGCTGGAAAATCAGGTTTTCCCCAGTGCTATTTCAAAAAAAAAAAAAAAAAAAAAAAGATGAAAATTTTGGATTGATGAAGACCCCTCTACTTTTGCCTAACTGCCTTCCTCGTATTCTGGTGAACCACAAAGTGAGAGGCACATCAAGTAGTGGAAAGGACTCTTTGGTCAAAATCTTTGCTTTTATGTTAAAATCCATTCATTCTTGAGGGATAAAATCGAACAAAAAAGAAAGTGTGTATAAGTATGTAGAACCCTAGTAATTTAGTCTTCAGCAGGTCATGTTGCTGCACAGGCTTAAGAGCTAGTTCACACTGTTATTGAATAAAAGCAAAAAGTATAGTTACCATAGCAACGGCCACAACACATCATGCTGATATTTCCCTTTGAGATTTTAAAGCCCCACACATTTTTAAGGAAACATGCGCTGAAATACCTTAGCTACACTTGCAGGACTTTGTGGGTTTCATCAAAATGTACTAGATTTGATGTATGCATCAGCAGCTATTTCTGTTGAGTGATTTTAAAGGTGGCCAAGAAAGCGGTTGCAGCAGTACTAATAGTTTGTACGTAGATACTACACAGTTTCATTGTCAGTTGTTGCTGGAAAGACATATTTTCATGTCTTCCTACGGTTGCAAACAGGAAGGAAAATGAGAAGCTGTATGAAGGAGGTCACATTTCCCAAATCAAATAAACACCATCTCTTGCTTTTTCCCTCTGGAGTGGTGAGTCTAACACAGGTAACACCAGTCGTGTGGGTAAAGTCCTGGACTCCCCTGGACGAATAGTGCCCATGTCTATCCTATCACTTTCCTACTTTGCCATTAACTATCTCAAAATGGGAGAGTGGAGAGTATGTAGCATTATTATATTAGCTTAATATACCAATCAGAGGTAGAAGCTTAGGGTATTACCCTTATATTAGTCAACAACTTATACGTATGTTTTAATGGTTTATGTGGAATAAACTATGCTTATAACCCAGCTACTACAGACAAGAACATAAAGAATTCTGTCTGTTATCTTTTAAAAAACCCTTCCAAATAATCCTTACTTTTGGAAGAAATTCTAGGGAGATAACCCGAAATGACTTTCTCTTGGCATACAGGAATTACAGCTGGCAGAGAAGGATATGATGAAGCATAGCTCTACTGGTGGCACAGCCTTCTGGAAGAAATGTAAATGTAATTTTTAGAACAGTTCAGACTTGAGAGATCTCTTATTGCTTGCTTGCAGAGCAAGTTTAGTATTCACCGAAATTTTAGCCAACTTCCATTGGCTTACACAAGCATCTTCCGTCAGCTGCTACTTGACAAGTCTTTTCTTTTTACTTTTTATGTTGGACCAGTGGTGCTGGATTTTTTTTTTTACGGACCTCTGAGAAAACACAAATGTTGATGTACACTTCTGTACAGGCAATATTAGCTTAGAAAAGGCACTAGTTTTTCTCAGTTAACTTTAGTGAGTTTGCAAACTGCAGTTTGCAAACAGCTGCCCTGAACTATTAAACAGCATTGCTATAGTCTGTGTAATAATTACTGCATTTTACCTCTGCAGCTGATACAGATGTAGTCATATATAGGCATCATATAAGTTGATACATAGATGGAAAATACTGTTATTTAATTTTAATAATAATCCAGTGTAGAAGACAGTTATATAAAGACAGAGCAGCAAATGCCTGAGAAAGCATTTGAGTAAGGTAGAGATCATTGACAGTGAGTAATGGTTTCCTATAACACAAAATGTCAAAAGAATAATTTACAGATAATATTAGGAAAGGTAAATGAGGAGACAATGGTTCAAAGTGAAAATAAGCTCATGGTGCAGTGATCCAAAAATTGTATTTGAAGGCTATATAATGCAAATACAAAGCTGGCAGGGCTGCGTCCCTTTGAAATAGAAGGAAGAGTGCAGCCTAATTGTTAAATATGGCTCCATTTACTGAACAAAGAATGTTATCAGCAAGCCACGAAGAAAGCTAAGAAGAAAGCACTAGTTTATACTGTGGGTAGTCACCTCTCCACAAATGGGCAGAACAAAGAGTATGGATTTGTACAGTCCCATTTAAATTCATAGGGATTTTCTTGTACAAGGACCATATCGCTTTCCATATCTTTATACATAATGCAGAACATAATGGTTCGGTCTTTCCACCTACAGTGCAACACATAAATTTCCCTTTGCTTATGAATGGAGGTGTCTTCTTAATTACATTCATCTGTACATCTCTGGATTGTGTAACAGGTTTATTTTTGAGTCACTCATTTAACAGGTGCTAGAAAGCAACACAAAGACACTATGAAATTGTTGATGAGATTTAGTGCTAAAAGCATTCAGTTAGACCCAATCAAGGCATAACAGGCAGAGGGAGATAAATTTTGGATCAGAGGACTATTGCTGGAAAACAGAAGCGCTTTGTTTTTTTCACTGGGATGTAGGACTAGATCACTGAGCTCAGTCACCTGCCGGTTCTGCCAAGTATATTATATAATCTCATCCATAAATGGAATAACTTCTATTTTGAAAGTGATTAAAATTATGTTCCTCCTCTTTTCATACTGGACAGATGTTGCAGAACTTCGTTACTCTGACAGTTAGCACATTCCTTTTAGGTTCCAGCCTAAAGATATTCCTGACGAACGCAGAAACATTTTTTTGATGCCAATATTATTCTGTAACCTTTCTCCTTCTCTGTTGTATTTTGAGAAACGATATTAACTCTGATTCAGTCTTTAATTTTTATGACTTTTGATTGGGATGTTTAGCCTCAGTGTTACAGAATAGATGTTTTTCTTGATCAACCTACTTACCTTAACATGTTAGTGTTTGAGCCTGATTTCAACATTTTTGCACGCAGCTATGCTTCTAATAAAAATAAACTTCTGGATGGGATTCACGTTAGACTTCATATAGTGTGAGTGCATCATGCTAGTGAGAGATCAGCTCAGGATTTTCACCTGATTACAAGGTGACATCAACATTAAACTTCACTTTTTGGAACAGGCTGAGAGAGTAACCTTAATTTAAGTGGTCATACAGAGCACACCTGTTTGACAAAATCTTACCATCTACTGTTCTTCCATGGTGCATGTACAATACAGTGTTAGGTGCCTCTTGCTCTGGTTTCCTTGATTGTGCAGCCATTAAACCAGCTAGCACAGTTACTATCCCTTTAACACACTGCTTCTCTCCCAGTATACATACTATGTTTTATTAAATCCATAATTCATATTTCTTAGTTTCTTTTCTCGCATCAGGAGTTGTAAGCAAGAATAGTAATGATACACATCAGGAGTTATAAGCAAGGATGGTAATGATATAAGGATGTTGCAACAAACAAAATGTTGTGCAAGCGCAATGCTGCTCCCCATGAGCCTCCATATAATTCCCCTGGCTGTGTGATGAAGAATCGCAGACCAAAAATGCTTCCAGCTACACAAATGTTTGGGGGATTTGGATCTTTAGAATGAAAGGTTCTGTTTGTATGTTTTCATGTCCTCACTGGCCATCGTACATTGCACAAAGATATCAAGGAAGCTGTTAGGTAGGGAAAGATTTGTTGCAGCCTGTTTTCTTCAGCTACAATTGTAGCAGGTTATAAAGATAAAATGGGTTTAATTTTATGGAAATGGTGCAACAAATGTTTGCATATTTAACCTCAAAATCTTTGTTGTAGAAGTGGATGATCACACATACTTATTTACTCCTTTTCTACTACTGAAAAATCACTTCCATGAAAAGAGGGAGGAAACATGGAGATATGTGCATTACTATGTAGGTCAACTATTAATTGGTTTCAAAGGGCTTTATTCTTTAAAAGAAATCATCCTTTTATACTTACAGAAGACATTTGTTCCATTTGCAGTATAAATTGGGACACATGCAGTTTCCTTTGTTGTTCTCCAAACCATGATGAGTAAGCAAGCCCATTAACTCAACGAGCAATATAGTGAGGCCTTTTGCAAAATACTTCAGAAGAAAAGCAGAAAAATCTCCATAACCACAGGTGAGCAGTAAAATAGCTATAAGGCAAAAGTATTGTTTGCAGTATGCCCTTAATCAGCGGCTCTTCTTTTTACATCTCAGTGTGAAATCTCCATATCAGTGAAGTTAGTGCCATAAAAAATAATCAGGGAAACTTTATAAAACTTAAAGGCCACTACAAATTAGATTCTATCCATACCAAATATCCATTAGATGTTCACAAATGAACCAGTGTCATTTCAAAATACTTTGTTTTTCTGTCAAAATTCCGGCTTGAATGAAAAATGCTTTGTATTATTAAAAAAGAACATGGTTTAGTAATACCTCTTTTTTACTTAAAACACACAAAGTTGCCTTAAGCAAGGTTGTTTTCTTTTCAGATAAATGTTCTGGAGTAGTATAAGATGGCTAAGGGAATTAATAATTGCTTGTGGTAGAAGCTGTCTTCTGCGGATGGCCGGTTTGACTCCAGACTAGCCATGACTGGACAGTGTTATCCTCATTTCAAAATAAAGTACAGTCATAACTCAAAAAGATGCTGCTTGCATCTCTGCTATTACACAGTACTTGTGTCATTATTGCAGCATGCTGTACTTCTCATGCCATTGTGAAAGTAATTTATTGCCTTAGACTGCTGTCCATCATAAGTTTCATGATTTGCTCCTTCAATTCTTATTGTATTTTCTTTTTCAGAGAGTATCAGAATTGTAAGAGGGACTAGATGACTCCAGGGGTTGATTGTATCATAGCTTCCATAACTGTGTTCTTAAATGGGTCAAATTCATGGTGAATGGACAATAATCATTGCTATCTGCTGACCTGATTGTCTGGTGGCTACCTGACTACTGTCAATGTCTCTTAAGCACAAAGGAAATGCATGGGGTGGCAGGAAGCTGCCTGACTGCCTGAGCCTTTCTATCCATTAATTCATGAGACAGATCACAAATTACATGATTCCATTGCTCTGACCACCACTGTCTTGTTCCACCAATGCCCAATATTGTCTGCCAGTTTCCCCAGGAGAAATCTGGAAATGGCGGAGAACTGACTTCCAAGGTAATAAATTAACATCCATAGTCCTGTAAGTGGAACAGAAAACCAGACAGGCTCTACTCAGGCTGATTGCTGCTACTCCAACACAACAGGAACCACAGTGAGAAAAATAAGAAATGAAATCCCTATCCATGACTTCCATGGATCCTTTTCCTACCTTATAACTATAAGGTAGGAAATACAATACTAATGTTGTCCAACAGTGCCCAATAGTCACTCCTGTACCTATGCCAAGGATAATATATTATTTTTTAATGTTTGATCAAGAAAGCCACTCTTTTTTCATAGAATCATAGAATCAAAGAATCATTTAGGTTGGAAGAGACCCTTGGGATCATCGAGTCCAACCATCAACTCCACTCTACAAAGTTCTCCCTTACACCATATCCCCCAACACCACATCTAAACGAGTCTTAAACACATTCAGGGATGGTGACTCCACCACCTCCCTGGGCAGCCTATTCCAGTGTCTGACCACTCTTTCTGGGAAGAATTTTTTTCCTAATGTCCAGCCTAAACCTCCCCTGCTGCAGCTTTAACCCATTCCCTCTTGTTCTATCGCTAATTACCTGTGAGAAGAGACCAGCACCAACCTCTCTCCAGTGTCCTTTCAAGTAGTTGTAGAGAACAATGAGGTCTCCCCTCAGCCTCCTCTTCCTCAAACTAAACACTCCCAGCTCCTTCAATCGCTCCTCATAAGATTTATTCTCCAGGCCCTTCACCAGCTTCCTTGCCCTCCTCTGCACTCGCTCCAGCACCTCGATATCTCTCTCATACTGAGGTGCCCAGAACTGGACACAATACTCAAGGTGTGGCCTCACCAGTGCTGAGTACAGGGGCACAATCACCTCCCTACTTCTGCTGGTCACACTATTTCTAACACAAGCCAGGATGCCATTGGCTTTCTTGGCCACCTGGGCACGCTGCTGGCTCATGTTCAGCTGCTTGTCAATGAGAACCCCCAGGTCCTTTTTCTGCCAGGCAGCTCTCCAGCCACACTTCCCCAAGCCTGTAGCGATGCGTGGGGTTGTTGTGGCCCAAGTGCAGGACCTGGCACTTGGCCTTGTTGAAGCACATTCCATTAGCATTGGCCCATCGATCCAATCTATCCAAGTCTCTCTGTAGAGCCTCCCTGTCCTCAAGCAGATCAACACTCCCGCTTAGCTTCGTGTCATCTGCAAACTTACTGATGATACACTCTATGTCCTTATCAAGGTCATCAATAAAGATGTTAAACAGAAATGGTCCCAACACTGAGCCCTGAGGGACACCACTTGTGACTGGTCGCCAGCTGGATTTAACCCCATTGACCACCACTCTTTGGGACCGCCCATCCAGCCAGTGCTTGATTCAACAGATCATATGCTCATCCAGGCCCTGAGTCTCCAGTTTTCCCATGGGAATTCTATGGGGGACAGTGTCAAATGTTTTTCGAAAGTCCAGGTAGACAATGTCCACAGCCTTTCCCTCATCCAATAATTGGGACATCTTGTCATAGAAGGAGATGAGGTTCGTCAGGCAGGACCTGCCTTTCGTAAATCCACGCTGACTAGGCCTGATCCCCTGCTTGTCCATTATATGACTTGTAATGGCACTCAAGATGATCTGCTCCGTGACCTTCCCTGCTACTGAGGTCAGACTGACAGGTCTATAGTTTCCCAGATCCTCCTTTATACCTTTTTTGTAGATGGGTGCAATATTTGCTACCCTCCAGAAACTCCAGAAACTCCAGTTTCCCCCAAGAAACTCCATATACAGCTTCCACATTTTTTCAAGGCTCCATAAATCACCAAACCGAGCATCTATTGCAGTATTAAACCAACATGGCACTATAGTTGAGATTAAGAATATGGTTAGATTTATATTCTCTTCAAGTTGAAGAAATATTTGCTCACAATTGTTACAAGCAGTCATATATGTAAAAGCCACTTGGTGCTGATAGTTATAAAGAAAAGATCAATACAGCAAGCAGAGCAGTCTTGGCCAGTGCAACGTATCAGAGAGTAAAGGGTAATTTGGCCTTGTAGAACAACATGAGAACTGAGCCTCTTGGAAAAATACCTTCTAGAGAGGACTGGAAGGAAATTAAAATTTATATCCTCTTTTATGGGGAAAAGAGAGTGCTCTTTATATGTTGAATTCTATTATCAAGAAGTGTCCAGGTTATTGAAAATATCTAAAGTTTTGAAAACAGAAAGATCTGATAAAACATTTACAAAGTGAAAGTGGGGAAATAACTCAGACATTTGCTTGTTATGAACATTTCTGGTCCATTTCCTTCCCAAACTCCACTTAAACCAAGACAAGCAATCCTTAGAAGGCAGCTGAGCTAAACACAAGTAGTGACCAAGCTGACCCAGAAATGCACAAGCAAAGTCCCTCAGTTAGCATTCAAGTCCTGTTTTGTTTCTATATATGGATTGTAAATGCAATTTGGGGGAAAAAATAAATTAATTAACACCACTGTGTTGTACACCATTAAACCACCAAGCTAGTCAAAGGTACCTATACTTATAAATGTATTATCATTTCCCATTATCACGATGAATATTTTCTTTTATCTCTGTAACTTTCTTCTCTACCTCCCCTGTTAACTAGGATCGGATAACACATTTTTAAAGCAAACTGGGTTGTGTTTCAGAACTAAGAATTTTTAGCAGAATGATTTAAAGCATTTTAGTTGCCTCATTTACCAGCACCACTCAAAAAACTTACCTTTATTTGCAAACATTACTGTGTGAAATATCACTACAGTGAAGTTAGCAAAATGACTCTGAACTGCAGGGTGGTGAAATTCCCACATCCTCTTCTTTGATTTTGATGGAGCCAGGATTTCCTCCCGTTGTGTTTATTGCAGAGTGGAATGGAATTAAAACCTATAAGTAACTTGCCACTGTGTAGATGTTTCTGTAACAAAACCCCACGATGTCCCATTAAAGGTGAGGGTAACTAAGGGTTAAGAGAGGACTTTTAGTTTATTAATAAGTATAAATGAATTAGACTTACTCTAGTGTAACTGCACTTTTTTCCCCCTTGGTTTAACTTAAGTTGGTTGAAAAGTATTTATCTAATTACACAAATTGTGCTGCAACTCTTCCATTTACACTTAACCTGGTGTGTCTCAGTGAAAGCTGGACTAAAAAACTTAAATGAGAAAGATATGGATATGAATTGGTGATTTGGACACAGCTCCCTGGAGAATGAATTCCGTCCATTAATGACCAAGGCATGGATATTTTTTCTTCAAGAAAAAACAAATCAAGCTTTTATCCAAATTTCTGTAATATGAAGAACAAACTCTACCTGTCATTACAATGCCATCCAATTTTAGGACCAAAAAGTGATTGGATGTCTGTCATTCATTTCAGTGGCCAATCTGGCCCAAACCACAACAGATGAGTGTCCTCCTTTTGTTAATTGTCATAATTTTAAGAATTGCTCTTGTTTAAGTAATTGAAAGAGAAAAAGAAAAAAAAAATGCATGTAGTACAATTGTGCTAGCTAGTTTGCAGGATTCGCTGTCCTCTATTTAATCTGAAATTTCTGCAGGAAAAGCAGAGGCTGTTTCATACCACACGTGTGCAGTGCATGGGAAATTTGAACATGCGCAAGCTGGGCCATGAAAAACTACTATTATGCAGTCAACTAAAATAATAACCTTCTAGGAAATACTTTACCATGGCGTCTTAAAACATTTTTAGCAGTAATCTCTCTGTGGAGAAAGGCCTGACTTAAAGTCTTCCCTATATTTTGTGCTAGGTACTAAAGTGCAGGAACTTGCCCTAAGTAGCACCCTAGTGCAAGCCTTTGTAATACTGAGCCTTTTATACCTGGGAGCCAGTACTGCTACGAATGACAAGTCACAGAAGCCCAAATGGCTCTTTCATGACGTGCATAGTGTACATACATAGCCCAGTGTGAGCCACCGTCCATCAGCCTTGTAGCTCCTAGACACGCAAATCTGCAGTGTAGTTTCCAGAATATATCTGCAGGCAGCATGGAAATTGTATCGGGAGAACATCTAGGGAAGCGTATGTAAAATAAAGAGTGATTGCTGTGTTAGAATGCCCTCAGGTTGGAATCCGGCACAAGAGCTTTATAGGTTTCAGAAGTAAAATACCTTAAATGGTGCCAAAAGATGCAAAAACTAAATGTCAGGTTTGCACAGGAAACAGACATTATTTATTAAACATCAGATTAATAAAATTTTAAATTAAGTGATAATCAAAGGCCTGTTATTGTTTTCTGTCACAAATAGGCTGGTTTTCTCAACACAATTGGTCTGAATTATAAAGAAAGCAGAAAAAGCATTTAAATTGAGTAAGTTTTTTTATCAAAAACACCTCTGAAGAGAAAAATTATTTGCTCCTTCTCCACTTCTTCTTTTTTCAATGTGAATTTTGGTTAATATTTTACTTCAAAGTAAAGGTAATGTCAGAGGCGTAACAGTGATTGAGATCTAGGATGGGGTGTGAGGAGGGATCTCTTCTGCCCGTTAGCTCCTTTGTACCTGTCTTTCTGTGCCTCTGTTCTTCAAATTTTGGCTACGTGATCTGCTTGAACCCTAAGCTCTGGGGCCATGTTGGTTTTCCTACTATAGCTAGTATTTATCTAGCATAATGGGAATGTTTAAAGCCTTTTAGTGTTATTGTAACACTGATTATGAAGATATATTTCCATATCTGCATTCCGGTTGGTCAGAAATCTTTTTTATTGCACTCCACACCAATGACTAATGCTAACTTCCTTTCAGGACTTCAGCACATCTGTTACAGCACTGATAAAGCCAAAAAGCTAATGCTGTTTAGGCACCCAAGGGACCTAGAACACCTCCAAAACGCTACCAAATAAATACCCCTTCCAGCAACCAGGGTGTCAGAGAAGGACTGGAAAATTAGTCACTTGTGTGGCATCGCAGAGTAACTAATACCTTTTAAAACTAAGCTATAGGATAATAATAACTCGACACAATCGATCTATGCAAATCCTTTTCTCTTTTGTCCCAACCATATGAGTTTTAGCTCTCTACATTACTTGTTAGACTCAGTTTGGAAGCTTGTAGACTTGAGGGAACTGTAGGTCACCAGCCAATGACTACCTGTGGTATTTTCTACTTCAGAAAGAAGAGCAATGTGGGACAGTCCTTTCCTCCTCAGTCTTTTATGAGGTAGATCATGAGTTATTAGTACTTAAATTATCTTTAAGCGCGATCATTTAGATTTACCAGCAGTACTTAAAGAATTCAGATACGGTGTGTGTTTTAAACATGACGCTGAAATTAAGGTGAAACTCTTAGGTGCTTACCTCAGGGTCAGTTCCAGAGTCTCTTGCTTTGTAGTTGTCAATGATCTGCTTAATAAGCTTATGTTATGCAGTATAAAGTTGTAACTGAATCTGACTATTCACGTCCTAGAGGGAAAATTCCCAGAACATGGTCAATCTATTCAGGGATTTAAAGTGTGATTTATATAATTTACAAGCTGTGTTTAATACAGACTATCATCGCACTTGCCTTTTTTTAGAACATCTTGAAGGTCCAAAGAGTTGCACAAACACTGATAATTAACTCTGGGATTTTCAAAGAGGTCCAAAAGTGACCCACCCACCTACAGCTGAATTGACTGAAGATCGCTTTGAAAAATCCTAGCCTTGACTATTTCAAGCACAGCTCTGCGCCTGAGAGTACAAAATACTTCATTCCTTGCCCTATCCATTTTACTCTGCAAGCCTTAGTATGAAAGTTTCCATCTGATCAATGTCTTTATGTTATAAATAAGATTTGCAAAGGATGACTTGATCTCAATCTATAAGGAAAAGTGAGCACAAGTAATGCTTTGTTAACAGCCTCTTCATAGTATCAGATACTACAGGGTCTACTGATGGAAAGTTGAAGTTTCAAGATGAAAATGGGAAGTGTTTTTTAACATTTACAATATTTAATGATGTTGGCTAGAGATTCTCCATGATCAGCAATACTCAATATATTCGTCCACAAGTTATGCTACATTTCAAACAGATTCTTAAAACTGCATGCATCTGTATTATAAACAGAGTTGACTATCACATCAGCCCTTTTTAATTTTATGACTTTTGAATTTATTCATCTATATTGAGCACTTTCCCTGAAGCTGTTTACAATTTTACTGCATTTATATTTTTAATTTTGTCCTTTTTTTTTTCTCCTCTGGCAAGTATACAGTCAACAACATGTTTGAAAAAGTTTTAGGTGATATATGCTATTTTTGTAACTGATTCTGAGTTTAATCCCAGAGAAAACAAACAAATCAAAATAGTGTTCCCAAAATGAGAACTTTTATTTTAGGAACATCTGATTTATTATCTGAAGCAGATGTTTAAAAACAGAACATGGGTCCTCCGCACAGGGTTGCATTTCCCTCTCATTTCTCAGTTCTTTTTTGATAGTCTGATGGAGAATTTCCAAGTCAAAATATCCAGGACAATAGTAATGGTACTGGGTATCACTGGTATACACAATACAACTGCACCAGGGCATGACCATCCCAGGCACTATCTTCTGACAGTGGGAAAAGATAGAGACTTTCTCCAGCAGAAACCTTTCAAGAAGACCTATTCCATTCCATGAACCAGGCCAATACAGGCTCTTCTCTGTTCACTCCCTTTCTGCATTCATTTTCTTGCTTAGCTGGTGCAACATTTTCCCGCGCAAACTCTTCCCTGGACAATTATGTTTCAGTAATCCATGTAATGAATACATTTAGAAATATTTAGAGAGAAAAAATAAGAGGGGAAAAAAATAATTTTCAGGTGCCATTTGTGGAGGAATGGGAGTTTGTTGGGGAAGAAAAACTAAAAAACATGGTGTCAGAAATACAGTATTCCATTTTTATCTTTTGCCTGTCATAAGAAACCATGGGGTTGTTGTAGGTACTGTCCTGGTTTGAGGTAAAACAGAACCAATTTTCTGATTTGTAATTTTACTTCTTAGCTGGGCCTCCTCTAACTGACTAAACTCTGAAATTCACAGCATATTGTTCAGAAACTGTTCACTCATGATTATACCTGGAATGGTAGGCTCTTGCTTATACTTATTGCTATAACAACCAAGGTCAGCTAACTTTGCTATTTGCCCCATTAGAGGGTCGGAAGTGGAAAAGCATAGAGGGGTCCCACTGGCGGGGAGGAGCGGACGGGACAGGTGACCCAAAACTGACCAACAGGGTATTCCATCCCATCTGCATCACGCTCAGTATAAAAGCTGAGGGATCAAAGGGTCAGCTCTCTTTCTTCAATGGCTAACATCTGAGGAGGACCCTGTCTGTTCGTCTACCTTTGATCCCGACTCTAGTTCTGGAATTCAGCTCCTGTCCATCGCTGACTCCCATCTGGGATTTTCCCTGTGTCTGCTGGTGATGCGATCGTCATCCTGGGAGCTGGATATGGTTTTGTATATATTGTATACTTTTTTTTTATTTTATTTTATTAGTCTTTCTTATTTCCTTATTTATTAGTATTTTCATTAAAGTAGCTTAGTTTTTTTCTGAACTTGTAAATCTCCTTACCTCTTCCTCTCCTCTCTTTGGACAGAGGGAGGGGAGGGCCATCTGTTGTTCTGATTGGTCAATCCAGCCAAAACCATGACATGTACTCAAAGGTTTTAACTTGCCTCTAATTGAAAAATGTAGAACTGCAAAGTGAAATTTCAAAAGAAAGAACCTTAAGCAAGAAGGGTGATTATAAGCATGTGCTGAAAGTCTAAAGACGGTAACTTTTCTGGGGGAAGTTTCTATGTCCCATATTCTGCTACAGGTTGCACCCATGACTGATCATTTGACAGTGTGCCATGGTAATAAAAACTTCTATGTAGACAGTAAGGAGAAACATTGTCCTGCACTTAATGGTCTTCATATGAACAGTACGGGACTTTTATCATCCCTTAAAGATTTTCTGTTTCTGCTTCACAGCACTGGTCCTTCCAGATACAGGGAAAATAATATAAAATATCCAGGTGCCATTGGAGGTTTTTCATACCATATGAATGAATATAAACTCAAACCTATTATTTTCTGTATGTACACTGACCGCCCTACTCACACGATGGGCCAGCCCACTCACTCAGCATCTAATGGGGTTCTTACATTGCAGCTCTGGTCACCTGGGGAGAAATAAGCAGCCCTGTGAATGTTGTTCTGTTTACAATAAAATGTTGTAGGAGAGAGGAGGGTTTTTCAAAATGTCCTAAAGTTTTCTTCAACTTCAGATGAGTTAATCCGAAGGTGTACTCCACAGCAAGTGTCTTACCCTTCGTTTTTGCCTTTTTCACCCTTGCCGGCCCAGAGGTCTAAGATGACTTAATTGGTTTGTTTCTATCCTCTGTCCAGACTTCCAAGACTCATTCACCTGTGACTGAAGGGGGCAGCAATTCCTGTGGACTACATGGTCATTACTCAGCTTCTGAACCACTTGTTTCCCAGCCTGCTTGCTCACATCTCTACGCTCAGTGTCCATGGCTAGGACCACTGCATCATTGCTTTCTGCACAACAGAAAATATCACCCACTTTACCTTCCTTGCTCCTCTGTCTTCTGGTTAACAGCAGAAAAGACCTTGTGACTAATGCGATGATCAATTATCAGCAACTTTCCCTTGTTGACTGTTTCAAACCTGGAACCTTCAGGTTTTGATATACCGCATCCAGCTTAATTTGTGGTTATCGTGTATAATAGCTAATTAAATAACTAAACACAACAATAACAGAGTATCATCATCATAACGTAGTAAATAGTGACCTGCTATCTTAAATTTTCAGCCCTGATTTTCCCTGAAAGATTCTGGATCTCTTAACCCATACATAATCGTATATTAAATTGTCTTGATAGGCCTCACAACAGAAATTACTTGAAACATTGTAGGTCCAACTCTGCTCTCACAGAACATCTGAGTTCTAAAGTCAGAAATTGGTTCAAACTGAATATGTGACTTTTGCTGCAAAATAATAAACCCTCCTTATATTACTGACCTATTATATACACATTTTACAATCTGAAAGGGCAATATTTGATAAAGAGAAACATAAAAGTTCTTATTTTATTCCAAATTATGTTGCAAGATAGCAGACGAGAAATCTTATTCATTGACAAATGGATTTGATCGGGCTAGTGCAATGGTTCATTAACCTCATGATAAGTTTGGGGTATCTCAGAAGTGTTCTTGCTGTGAATTTAGATATGATGATGGCTCACACATCAAGGAAACAAATCATCTCATCTTTAAAGGAAAAAAGAGGGGGTTTAAAGAAGTTAATTGATGTCTTTAAAATCCTATAACTAATAAAGCATTTTTTTCTTCTATATATTGTGTTCTAATTCTTATGAGATGCATTAGACAGACGGAATGCCAAAAGCACAGATTACTTTAGTTCTGTTGTTACCAATTAGAGGGAGTCAAAGAACTCTGATTATAATTATCAGATTTTAATGAGCAATTGTCTGTCAAGATTTTTCACAACTCTAAGGGTGAATGCACGATTTGTATGCAGTGTACAGGTACCCTTGTATAGTGAGTTTTTCTTTAGATAATCAGTATCTGCTTTTTAACTAGTAGTTTTCACTGGGCATTTTGAATAATTATTTTCTGATCTCTTGGAAGAGCTATTACTTCTCTTGTTTAATCTAATAAAATATGGACTAGCAAAAGATTAAAATCACAGTAAGTCAGGAAAAGAAAAAAATAAATTTTCAAATCTGCTGATATAAGCTGGCATCGATTCAATATGCTAAATGAAATTGGGCTGATCTACACTAGACAAAGATTCCCATGTCTACCTGATACTTTTTCTTCAGTCTGCCTTATCTTTAAATGTATCTTAGGAGAGATGCTGGGTTTAAAATCTTAAAGTTCATGTTACAGTAGAGATCTTAGCTATAATACATATTTTTATTTACAGTAAATAATACAGTGGAAATGAAGAAATGCTAGCTTTAAAGTTTCTAGATTAACCTACAAATAAATGCCCACTTCAACCTCCACACGATTCAAGATGAATCTCTTCCATAATGGTGACCTTGTGTTACCTACTTCATCAGACACTGGTTTTTGAAAGTAGCTCTCCTTGAAACACTGCAAATGATGGATGTTAATCAAGAAATTAATTATGTTTGTGTACTGAACAGGCTGTAGTTTAAGACCCATGTTTTATTTGATGAAGAAGTTGCAAGATATACAGTGAATGAGATTTGAAGCCCTTTGTGACAGTGAAAGTCACATATGAAGAAAGAAGAGTACAGAAGGGATAGTATTTTCACTACTTATTCTGAATAATTGATGTAAATACCCTGAAACTCTGTTTGGTAACATCCTACTTCTGTCTGCTTTCTGTATAAGAAATTTGGGCTTCTAGGATTGCCAAGTAAATTAGGGAGGTAATCGTTGTTCAGCATGAGTGCTCTAAATCTTTCTCTCAAACACACAATTCACTTAGACTCTTAAGAAAAGGAGACACCTGCTCAGTATGTGCATGAATTTCTGCATTTTTCTATCTGTCTCCCTCTTCCCCACCCCACCCCATTTGCTTTTTAATTGTCTGGCCCATTGCAACCGAATTTTACAGATGGGATAGCGGTCTCAAGGTTATGAAGGTCTGACATATCTTATGAAAATCAGAGACTGAGGAAAGAGCACCTACTAACGAGGGGAAGACAACAATATGAATTATCATTAAACACTGGAGAATCCACTTAGGAAGGTAAAAAAAAAAAAAGATTATTAAAGCCCCAACCAGAGAACTGTCTTTAAACAAAGTTTATGAGATAGTAGAATATCCATCCATGAGCTGTATTTATAACACGGGTTTCAAAAACTTAGCCACAAACTTTGTGTGTTCTGTTGGTTTGTTGTTTTTTTTTTTCCCTAATATTGAAGCATGATTTTTTTTTCCAAAATTGAAACATTACAATTCAGTCTATTAAGATCTCATAAAATGTTTTATTTTTTGCTTGTATTGTATAGAATAAGGATTGGTAAAAAAGGCAGCCAGTTCTCTTTTTTTTCTTCCTTTGAAAGCAACTCTTCATCGTCTTTATAGACAACGTTTTATTAAGTATTAATATTTATGGTTTAATATTTAACAAGGCTGAAAGGCTTACCTGTTTTTTACCAATAACAACCATTTTATTCCTGATCTAATGTATTCTTTAGAAATGTATGATGGCTCACTCCTGCCACCTTCCTTGGTAATAAACTAGATAAAGCTTCACATGAATCCTGCTTTTATGGCCTATTCTTGTCTTCTGTTTCTAAGTGATATAGTGCAGAATGACGGTCTTATTCTCTCCCTGTCATTTTTACTGAGGAGGGTGCTATGCCATTAAATACCTCCATTAAAATAGATATGGCTACTTCAGGAATAAGGCACTACTTGATTTGAGTTAATGGAAACACTGGTTCCAAAATGTCACCTTGCTAAGAGGGCTGAAGTTGAAAACAAAGGAGATATAGATAATAAACAGAATTTGACAGATGTCAAATTCTGTCACCACTGAGTTAAAAATTTACCAGAACATAGCAGGAAACTTCATCACAAATGTTACTGGTGGTGATAGGCCTTGAAAGAGTGGTCCTGAAGTGTCCTTAGACATGGCATGTTCTTCTTTGTTCCGCTTTCTGTTTGCTTTCCGACAACATCTGGTTTAGATAGTTCGTAACCCAAACATGCTTGGGCACAGCAGATTCACCGTTCCCCAGGGAATTCGCTTAGGCTCTGCTTAAGTTTTTACTTGCAAGATGGCAATGGCAAATTGAAGATAACCCAGTTTGGTCAATGAGCAGTTTCACCCCATCTGTAATAGACTGCATATACTTATACATCAGCCTAACTGAGGAGTTTTGTAGTAATAATGTGAAAAAATGCATTTTTGGTTGTGGCTTTGACAATCCATTGCAAATAAACACCTGTTTTTTGTTCTCAATTGTATACCAGCACTGACACACAGCAATTTGCTTTTACACCTGTATATGGGTTCCTTAGGCCTTGAGTGTGAATACACAGGATTTGCAGTCGACACATTTCAGCATGTCATTGGTGGGGTCTTGGTCCTATTAGTCTTGATTAATGGAGCTAATGTTAAAAGAAAAAACAATCTGCTGATGTCGTTGGCCAGCAGTTATTGTCAGTCCTCAGAAAGGCAGAGGAAACAGCATCTTTGAATAGTAGCAATTACTGGTCAATGACACGTTTAGAGTGTCACAGTTAATACAGTTCTTTATGTTTGGGTTCGTATCTATAGACACATGTTATTTCTGTGTCACCTATTATGATGGGATTCATCGGCCCTATTTTAGATGTGCAAGGATGATGTGACTGTCCCAACTACTTTCAACATTTACTTTAGGATTAGATGAACTGTTCTGTGAAGGTGCCCACCTTTTCCACTAGCTACATGAGACCTAAAATGTGTGTCTTCAGTTTAAAGGGGTAAAATCGGGTAATGAGTCCTGCTTTCCCTGTAGTTACCTATCTGTGCATTAGCACATGTGAATGCGTGAACAAATATCTACTTTGCATAGTTTTATGACTTTTCAAGTTTTGGAACTTGAAAAGGTAATAAAAAAATGAAAGAACATAATTTTCTTGTTCATTCCTGCACAAAATACTGACATGTTAATGCGGGATTTTCAAAAATATTTCAATTTTTAAATTTAAAAACAAAATGCTTACACTGATTCTCTAAGGGGCGAAAATTCCATTTCTAAATTTCCAAAATCTTGCTGAATTTTATAATAGATGAAAAGGACTGTGTTTTCTTGTCACCAGCTAATGTTAATACCATGTCCCCTGTGACTGATGGACTGCACATATTCAAATGCTCTAAACTCTGACAGTGCGGTATCATGACACCATAGGATTCCTTGAGAGCTATGCATCAGATTAATTCAGAACGTGCTTCTGCATTTATTAATATTATTATTTTGGAAGCTAATGAAGCTGCATATCCAGCTTAGGTCCCAAATACCTCAGTTACTTGTACAGATCCCACGGCCTGGCAACATTTATCATGATGCCATTTTGAAGGAGGGTGAACTTGTATTATCCCCACTTCGTGGACATAAAAGTGGGGCTCTGAGGGCTTATTCAAAACAACTGCCTTTTAGCAAAACTGCCTGACTTCATAGTTCCTGAAGAGAGAAAAGGTCTTCTAGATGATGCTGCAGTAGCTTTCCTTCCTTAGGCAAATGTAAACATTATGAAAATCCCCCTTGAGAGAATGTTTCCCTGTTTCTCAAACAATTTCGTTACCTGAATGTCACTAATACAGGGTGCACATGAGGCACTTTGATGAACTGGTCCAAAACATTTTGTTTATGATCATTCCAACAACCTGCGCTTAAAAACATATTTTCATATTAGTGTTGCTGGCCATATAGTTGGCTATATTTTTATTCAAGCTGAGAATTAGAACTATTATTTTCTTCCTGTTGGTTAAAAGGGTTCTATTCAGTTTGGTTTTTTTTTTTTGTCATATTAATGGAACAGATTTTTAGGAACGAAAGGTCAACTGTTTGAATTGTCACTCAACTGGATTTGTCATTCTTCAAATCTGTCAAAAGTCAGTGTTCTACTTTACTTTGAAGAAATATTATGTCTAATTATAAAAGTCCAAGGTAATAATCTTTAAAAAAAATATTTCTTTCATGTTCTCAAGAAGCAGTTCAAACTTTCTGATTAGTTCTTTGTTTTTTACAAAGAGTTAGTTTCATTAATATAAGGAGGAAATATTCATGAATGGGGTTATGTTCAATGGCAACCCGCAAAGATTCATGCTAGACTGATATAATATTTTTGCTGACACAAAGATGACTGAGTAAGCAAATGAAGAGAACCCAAATTATGGCTGAAAAATTATCTGTTGATGTAGTTAAACAGTTGCAACAGAACAGGACACGTTTTAATAAAGCCAAAAGAAAAAAATCTGGCATGGGAAATAGGAATGAAGGTCAGACCTAAAGAAGTGGGTCTGAGAATGACATAGGGAAATGATGGCAGGATGGATTTGTTCACTTCAGTACTGGCAGCTCAGCTTTGATTATGGAAATAGTAACTTTTCACTGACCATAATCACAGGCAACGTGCACTGGTGCCTGTCTGCTCCTGCCTGTGTAGGCAATCCTGACCTTCTGGTACCTACCTGCAGTCCCATACTTGTGCTAAAGGAGTCACAGAATCAATCACAGAATGGCCGGGGTTGGAGAGAATCTTTGGAGATCATCTAAACCAACCCTACTTCCAAAGCAAGGTCACCTAGAGCAGGCTGTACAGGAACGCATCCAGGTGGGTTTTGAGTATCTCCAGAGAAGGAGACTCCACCACCTCTCCGGGCAGCCTGTTCCAGTGCTCTGCCACCCTCAAAGTAAAGAAGTTTTTCCTCATGTTGAAATGGAATTTCCTCTGTTCAAGTTTCTGCCCTTTGCACCTTGCCCTGTTGCTGGGCACCACTGAAAAGAGTCTGGCCCCATCCTCTTGAATAAGGAGTCAAGCATCTCCTTTCAGAGGCACAGAAATGGCAAAAACCCCAGTCACCCACCCCAGTAATATGCTCCTGAGGGGATGACAACAAAAGCAGACATGCAAAATTAATAAGGTCTTTAGCCTTTGGGCCCTTCTTTATCTGTAAGAGGCACCTAAGGAAGATAACTTTCTTTCTATTCTTCTTTGATAAGCATATTAATAACCTCAGATTACCCAAACTGAGGTGGATGTCATGCAACCAAGAGGTAGACATTTCACACAGTTTAGAGTCAGACATATGTATGCCTCCACATACACCTCCGACACATTATAGCTTAAGCCTTTCGAGCAAGCTTACTTTGCTAATATTTAAGACAGGTACCGTGATAAATAGCTTCATGAATACAGAGAAATCTGTGGAAGCTATGAAGCTGCTGTCGGTAGAGATAGATTGAGTAATAACTCTGTTCTGGGAAACGCGAAAAGGAAAGTGAATGGTGATTTATTAACTCAAATGAACATATACTGTTTAACAAGTATAGCAAATGGAAGTGAATAATACATGAAAACTGCTAGGCCTTAAATTTAGTGCATAGAAAGCTGCAGATTAAATCCATAGTACTGGAATAATAAGTGAAGAAGCTGAAGAGTGACAGGTTATAATGAGTGGTAAGGATAGAAATGAAACTGATTACGAATGTCTCGATGTTACAGAGCCTTAGGCACAAGAAAAACTAGACTGACACTTGAAAACTGAGTAAAACTTTTCCATGTAGCTAAGGGGCCTGTTATGTGTTACACTCATAGCATGTGGTGCTTAACTTATGGCTTTGTTCCACACTGAAAATGAGTCACAAGTGCTGCTTCAAGCTGTTTTGATTCTGATGACAACTCCAAAAATATAAAGCAACCAGGAGCTCCCTACAGCAAGCTGTTTCCTGTCCAAATAGCATGTCGACCTATCTAACCTCCAGGTTTTCTGGCCTGATAGACTTTTGTGGATTTGCTCAGGCCCTAACACCAAAATCTCACTTTTGAGGCTAACTTAAAAAATTTGAGCACTTCCAGAACTCAAGTTGTGCAGGGGACACTGAGAAGAGCAAAATAAAGGAGCGGTGTTCTATGAAACTCTCTGGAAGACCCTGTGCTCTTGAGATCCAACATCACTGATGAGTTTAATTTACACTTTTTTTTTTTCCCTCTACTGTATCCACCTGCCCAAACCCTTTCACAAATAAGAAAAGGAGTAGCCTGGGTGGAAATGTTTGACTCTTCAAGTCTCAGAGAAGCGTGTGTGTCACACTGAGAATCCCTGCAGGGTTTCCTCTTCTGTTCAAGTCTGGATTCCCCGTTGAATGTGGCTTTAATCAGTCATTAAACACAATTCATTCACAGATCCATTGTGTCTGAAGTGAACAGACACTACTGGATCATTTGGTCTGACATCTTTATACCGTATGTCATTAAACTTCAGCAGTTTACTTCTGTACTGAGCCTAGTAAGTTGCATTTGTTTAAATTGTGCCATCTGAAAAGGTAGTTGGAATATCTAAATGCAGAGGTACTAAGACGTAGTAATGCATTCCACTGGTTAATTTTTGGCACTGTGTTCTGGATTTCCTGTGCTAATATTACCCAGCATTTTCTCTACTAGTCATATTGAAATGCTGTCATCAAATCACCTGCCATTTCTGTAGTGCATGAGACAAAAAAAAAAGTAGTCTCCTTCTCCAGCATCTTTAGTAGCTTAGTTTTTCAGTGCCAGCACGCAAACACAGCACAGTATTCCCAAATGTGATGATGATTCCCCGTTGATCTATTAGGTTCCCACACTTTATCTATTGTTATGTATATTATTTATAACTTCATATGTATTGTCACCAAGGCATGAATTCACAACATACTGGCCAAGATTTCTTCATAGATCCATCCTGATTTAACCATGGATGGAATTAACCATAATTCTATCAATTCTAGCTATTGTTGTACTTTCTGTTATTTTGTTTAGGATTGATAGATCAGTTGGTTAAGCAACTATCATTTTTCAAATCATGTGGAATTTTTATAGCATTCTAATAATTATTTAAAAATTGTACTAGTGGGTCAAAGATCACATCAGAAAAAAACTTGGGTATGAGCTTGGGTATTTAAAAATATTTACCCTTAATGGATTTTGTTTGATGTCTCCTTGGTCATTAATGGACTGAGAAGTACTCATAAAGGAAAATGGATATAGGTAAATAGTATTTCTGATTTCTCTACAGTTTTATTGACAACTTTTCCACGTCCATCTAATAATTGGCCCAAATCAGTTAAGTTTTTTATTTTTTTACCCGTACATTAAGAAAAAGAAAACCAACAAAAAACCTAAAAAACCCTCTCCTGTTTAGTACGTGCATTTGTTACTTGTTGCAGAAAAAAAAAAAAATATTTTTGTGATATTTACCCTGCTCAAAAATTTTAAATTGACAAAATGAGACATTTTTTTATTTAAATCATAGAACCATAGGTTTGGAAGGGACCTCTGGAGATCATCTACCCCAAACTCACTGCCAGAGCAGGGTCACCTAGAGCAGGCTGTACAGGAATGCGTACAGGTGGGGTTTGAATGTCTCCAGAG
>VZUD01000024.1:41123188-41140635 GCA_013401065.1 Cepphus grylle | reverse complement strand
TGGTGGCACAGCCTTCCGGTGTGTCAGCCACCCCCCCCTAGCTTGGTGTCATCAGCAAACTTGCTGAGGTTGCACTCTGTCCCCTCATCCAGGTCATTGATGAATATATTGAAGAGGACTGGAATGTGCTATGTATGCCATGAGTTATTTCCAGTGGGATTAATCTGACCTAATCTGGTTTGGGTTGGAAGTGACCTTAAAGACCATCTTGTTCCACTCCCTGCTATGGGCAGGGACACCTCCCACTAGACCAGATTGCTCAAAGTCCCATCCAACCTGGCTTTGAACACATCCAGGGATGGGGCAGCTGCATCTTCTCTGGGCAACCTGTTCTAGTGCATCACTAAAGGTAGTCATTCAAGTCTTCCTTATTAGTGAATGGAGAGTAATGGACAACTATGTTGGATGTAATGAATTAGAGCTATGGGAAGAGCTTTATGTTTCTTACACAATCGTTCACCAAACATAACCTGGGATTTTCAGGTTTGGAGTCAAAAACCATAGAATCTTCCCAAACCCTTTTCTAAACTCAAGCTCTATTGTGATTTATATGTGCATATAAATGTATTTGCCCCCCAGCACTTTACGGACCTTTAAAACATGATCCTGAAAGCTTCACTAAGGACTGGTTTTCCTCAGTGGACCTCAGGGTCTGAAAATGGGAGCACACAAGACTTCTGCAGATTGGGAATTTTCACCAGAAAAGACTGTTTTCCAGTTTTTCTGATGGCAAGAAAAGCATTGAAATCATAAATTGCTTGTAAGCAGATCCCAAGACTTCTCTGGTCTGAGAAAAAAAAAAAAAAAAAAGAAAAAGTAGCATATGCTAGAGCCACAGAGGAAGCTTCGATCTTTTTATCTAATTTTAAACAAGTTCAAAAAAGCCTTCAGAAGGACGTGCTCTGGGCTTCTGTTTACTTCAGCCAAATGACCCCTCTGGTCACTTCAGGATATTCTCCTTTCTCAGCCTTCCTTTTCTCATTTCTCTCTTTTTTTTTCAATAGAAAAGCATTAAAAAATGTCCTTTACAAATCTCTGTCTACACAGGCACTGGACTGGCTGAATGGTTTCTAATCCTATAATTTTGTGCACGCAGAGTGCCTCATGCAGTGGAGCTTTTACTGCTTTGTAAGTGGTTCCATTTTAACTCTCTTACTCCTCCAGTTTAAGGTTACACTGTACTTGAAAACATCATCTTAATTATACTTCAATAGCAACTTCATAGTTTTTTGTTCTTCTTTCAAGTGTTTGAAATGAGTGCATAACTACTCCCCAAGGTTATCTCTATTAGCCTAGTACAGAACTGCTCGTCTTCATTTCAGGTGGAGAATTTTGAAGGAGACGGCAGCTTTCAGCAACCATTAGTCACGGTGAATCTGTCGAGTGCAAGGACTTACGCGGGAATTAAGTGGTGCCAGAGGACTTGGGCCAGGTCACCGCTTCCAAATCAGTTGTTCTCACATGACTAATCCTATTGACTACCAAACGGAAAGACGCCCAATTTGAGGAGTGCAAAGTGAAATCCTGACAGGTGATAGGGCTGTCTGCCATACTGGTTAGCATCAAATGTACACTTTCCTGCGGGCTTTCTCCCTGTGAATGACTGCCCCACTTCCCACAATTTGAGGATGATTATTTCAAGTGGGTTAAACTGTACTGGCTCATACTGCTTCTACACACTGTCACAGGACAGGAGAGAAGCAAAGTTCAACACCCAAGGTCAAGATGATAAACTTGAACTATAAAACAGCAGAACTTTCATAAGGGAAAGAATGTGTTTTACTGTTCAATTAACCTAATTAACTAGCATCTTAGGAGTAAGTGCAAGTATATACTTATCACATTGTGCTCGAGAGATGAAGACAGTGACTGCTGCTGCTTTTAAACAAGGCCAAACCTTGTAATCTATAATCAAATGTTCCTTGCAAGTGATTTTGAGCTCCTGGATCTTAGTAGATTATGTCTACACTAAGTTCATGGCCCCTGAAAGAAAGTATCCTCCTCACCTAGCTCAGATTCCTCACTGGGGGTCACCTTTATCGTTATATTTATCATTAAATATGTTTGCATTTTTCCACTCTAGAGCTCCAAGGCCCAAAAAGAGGTCATTGTATTTGACTTTCTGTGAGCCCAGAAGAGCTTGTGATCTAAATAGGCAAATTATACATCCATTTCGAGTGACTATCTTGACCTTTCTCAGATTGCCAACTTCCCAGACACCTTGGTGGCAATGACTCTCCTGCTGGGTTAATTACCTCTATTTGTGCTGTTCTTCTTATCTTGACAAGCTCGGTTTTTGCCATAAAATGGCCTGATATGGACATGAGTGAGGTAAAAAATCTTGTTCCCAGACTGCTGTCACTTCCTTGCTAGGACAACTGCTCTGTAAGTAACTTTGGTAATAGTTCTGGAAGGGCAGGTTGATCAGCACAGTTTGGATACCTTAAAAGAAACCTAAATCCATTTAATGGCAAGAGGAATCAATTGGACCTTCAAATGTCAATAGAGTTTTCCAAGTATGCCGTAGAGTTTACAAAACAAATCTTCCCTGTTTTAGTTGTAAGAAATGTGAAGAGCCTCTTTACAGTGAACAGAATTTCCCACGTTTTGTTCTTCCACAATGAGCAAAAAAAAGAATTAGAAATATTTCATCCAGGCTATGACAGGACTAACTCTATTCAAGATATGTTCTGGGTAAGACTGCAAAAGGCAGTGGAGGTGGCTGGTCACCTGTGTTATTCAAGGCATTCAGATTATTCAAGATAATAAGAAATTATAGAATAACTAGGGGTTAATGAAGAATGAAAATGAAATTTGGTGTTGATAAAAGCAAGGAAATGCCCTAGAGAGAAAACAGTCTTAACTTCATATATACAATGATCAACCAACTTGCACTGTCAGAAATCAGATGCTGAGCTTATTATCAAAACTTAGCTGAAAATATCTGATCAGTGTTCAGGAGTAGCTGAAAAACAAAGTGAATTTTGGCAATTATTCGGAAAAGCATAGAAGGCAATGAAGAAAATTTTGTTATTCTTTATTAAACTGTCATGTCTATACTTTGAATAGTACAATTCTGTCTCTCCTTTTCAGATAAGATATACTACAAGTAAAATGGGCCCAGAGAAAATGGATGAAGGGTGATCAAAGACGTGGTATGGTTTCTGTGTGAGGAACACCTAAACGAACTAGGATCCTTCCACGTGGAAAAAAGGTGACTGGATGCGGTATGATAGAAATCTACATAACCTTGAGTGCCATGGCACTGATTGTTAGCTGTAAATAGTTAGCTGTCCCCTCCAGCGCAAGAACTAGAAGACACTACGTGACACTATGAAGTAGTGATACAAAACAGAATCGGACCCCTCTTTATACAGAGTGAGTAAAGCTCACATCTGTGAACTACATGTTCTGGATGCTGCAGGTGTTAAAAGAGTATGCACAGATTCAAATACTAACCTCAAAAATGCATAGAAATAAAATCCAGTAAAGTCTGTTAACAACAAAAAAAACCCTTTTTTACCCAGAAGTCCCTGAGCTGCAGTTTCCATGGATGTATCACCGCATCTTGACTTGTGCTTCTATTCTTCCCTAAACATTTGTTGTGGGGTGTTGTCAGAAACAGGATTCACAGGGTTATATGGTCCTTCTGCCTCTCTGCGTGGATGTTCCTATGTTCTCACCCTCATGTTTTAGTCCTGACTAAAATAATTGTTCCACCAGCATAGTCAGATTTTGAAAGTGCTGCTCCTGTGAGAAAAAAAAAAAAAAAAAAAAGAAAAAGAGAATGCCTTGATCTGTCTGTCCATCTCCTTCCATGCTATATATCATCTCTGTCACAAGGCTCATATCCTTCAAGAGATGGGTGATTATTTGTGCTCGGTTGTGTGTTAAATTGGATGATTCCAATGCCAGCTATCTCTCCCTCCTGATCGCTAGACAGAAATAGCTATGCCTTCTGTTTCTGTCTACCTAAGGAGTAAACACACATCCCCCCGGATTTTTGCTGGGAATATTTGTACCCCTAGTATCTGCCTGTCCAGAACAGGTTTGTAGAAGACTTTTTGAATCCATTTCCAGTTTACGCCCAACAAGAAATCTTATGGACTGGCTATACAACCAAAGTTAGAGAACTATCCAGGACATTAAACTGTGGCTGTCCTAATGAGACCTGCTGTATTGTTGCCAGTTTTGCTGATTGCCTTCACTGTTTCCAGCAGAAGAGCTGTGAGCGAGCTCAGTAGTTCTGATGTCTGACACACCAGCGTTTGACCTGAGACCTCCTGAGCTAAAGTCTGAGTAACTCTACCTTACACTAACGAATCACGCTCGCTACAGACAAGCACACAGGAAACCTCAAGCACTCCCACCCCAAAGAGGTTACATGAGGATCTCATCTGTCCGACACCTCTGCTAAAAAAGATGCCAGCCTACCTGCCAAAAGAAAGAGAATATTAAAACCCTCTTTCTCAACTTCTGTCTCCAAGCGGCACAAGTGCAACCCAGGTGTGATCTCTCTTGTACAATCTCAATAAGTCTTGGTTTATTTAAATGAGTATATTTAAAGAAGCTAATGTGACACAGCACAAGTGAAGTAGCCCACTGATTTTAAGAGGTTGAATAATACTTGAGTACTGCTTTACTTGGGAAGCATCAGATGTCTTTGGTGAGATGAGCTGCAGTGCCTGGGAATGAACACCCATGGACACATTTCCAGCATTTTACAGTGTTGAGCAATCCCACAAGTCCCACAGAAAAAAATCATTTTTCCTCAGTACTGACAACCTTAGAATTGTATGAAAATACAAATTCTTATATTAAACTACTCTTCCAATGAAATTTTTCAACTACTGCAATCAGCAGCAAAATTTCTTTTTCTCTTTTTTCCTCCTCTTGCTTGTCCAAAAGTATAAACTTAGTTCTTTATAGCAACACTAGTGTTATGGATTTGAAGAAAAAGCTTTCCTTGCTCTTTTACCACTCAGAGAGCAGATGACAACTTCCTACATTTCGTCATGTCACATAAGTAGCATGTATCAGTGTCAGGCAGAAGGTGTTCCTTGACTGGAAAATCTCCAGTAATCACAGGAGAAAGCCTGGGAGTTAATCAGAAAGGCAGCAATGACAGAATGTTTCTTTATTTCTCACAGCTCTTAGGTCATTGCCTTGCTCCATGCCTACCCATTAAAAAGATGTAGTCAGTTTGACCTCCTGAGGCTTTAAAGCTTGCTTTCAGAGCCATGCTAAGTTATCCTGCAGTAGTTTGAATCTGTCAAATAATGCTTCATTACGGAAATATCACTGACGGAATATTATATAGAGAACTATCAGGTTTATTAAAGAATTCTTTCCCCTCTTGGAATACTGTGTTGTCTGTCTGCCTCCACTGTTTCTTACAGTGTTTTCAAGAAGAGAACTTGCCAAAAATGTTTAAGGTATTAGATCTTGCTGATAAATAATCTCAAACTGTCAGGAAGAGTGATAAAGATCCTGGGATAAGACTGCCTGTAATCAGCAGCCTTGTTTGCAACCTCAGGAAGCAGCAAAGGATTTACTGGGTCTGGACACTGAGCAGACCCATTCCTTGGAGACTCTTTTGTTCCCTGTACCCATTCTCCTGCTGAGCACGGAACATCAGTCAGCGAGTTTATAGCCTCATCAAACTCAAACACTTGCTTCTAGGTTTTAAAAATGCCAACTGTTGCTTTCCCTCAGGAGACAATATTTTACAGAGCTGATAGAGATTCTGAAATGCAAAACTGGGTCTGATTTGAGAGTATTAGTCAGAAGCTCAGCGGTCTAGCTGGAGTTAATTTTACATTAAGAGTGCAAAGCAAAGTAAAGACATAGAAATATAATGCAGGTTTTATGTGGTCATGGGAATAAAAATACTCAGCATCTAAATACCAGATGATTTTCAGCAAACTGCTCAGATGATACGGTAGGTTTTAGGACTGCTTTTCTTATCCTATCATTTTTCTTCTTGCAGTGCTCTGGTTTTTCATGAAGAACAAACTTATTTTTCCTAATTGAAAATATGGGTTTGCATGGAGGTAAAATAGGGCACAAGTTTGTCCTTAAAGATTTGGCCACCAAATAGGTGTCTTTTTGTGAATAACAGAAGAATTATCAGCTCAAACCTTGATGCATGGCAAAACATTTTCATTTAGGTACCATTTGCCAAAAAACCTCTCTTGTTTCTAGCAGTCCTCTCTGAGCTCACCTGACCAACTTTGACTATTATAGCACCGTCTGACTTAGTTCCAGGCTGTCAACTATTCAAACTGAGTGCAGGGACAAGATTTCACAAGGCATGACTGGAAGAGCGAGACCAGAGAACCTGGGCCATGGGCTGAAAAGTCCTGAGAGGAGGCAACTGCATGTTTTCCTTCTGGTCCCATCAGCAGACACAGAAGCAAACATGAGAGGATGCTTCAGGTATTATGAGCCCATCTAAGCTTTTCCTGCCTCTCACTATAGTCCTTCCTGCTGTATAAATTTATGTCATCGTTAGCATAATCCCAGACCCATGCCTCTTCCCTGTTTACCTGTCTTCTGCAGCCATATCCCTATTCTAAAGTTAAAAACCTCCTAAATCCTACCATCAAATACTTATGAAATACATCCCACAAGTTATTATTTGCTAACATTACGAATAGTCCTCTCAGGGAAAAAAAACAACCCAGACAAACAAATAAAAAATCATTTTTCTCTCCTTGCCCATTCAAGCTGCCACTATTCCACAGACCATGTTAAGTGTGCAAGGAAGACTAATTTCTATAGTGCTGTAGGATTCTTAATGTTACCAAGCCAGTATTATTCTTGATTTAGGGTTGTTATTTGGGCCCTCAGATAATGTGATCATGGCTCAGACACAACTTCTGCAATGGGTGAGCAACTGACAAAAGTAGAATGCAAGAATCTAGAAGCAGCAAATGAACTCTAGTGAGTCTTCAGAGTGGCATGGCATGTGTGCCCAAGAGAAGGATAATCTAACACATTACAAGGCACTAAGACATCTCAAACAGCATTCAGTGCTGGATTCACTTTATTTAACTTGGGTGAGAGGATAAAGAACACAGCTTTAAGAGTATTCTAGTGAATGGACTTCTAACCAGTACGCTCAACGGAGGGGGGGGTTTCTTGGGGAGTGGTTTGGTTTTGGTTTGGTTTCGTTTTTTTGTCAGGGGGTACATAAATGATATACTATAGGTTGACTGAGATTATTAGTTTTCAAAGCTATCCTTAGGTGTATTGACTAGAGATTCCACTCACTGAGATATCCCAAACTCCTAATGCCATTTGATATGAACTGAGGAGTCCAAAACATCAATTCAGTCTTGACAGCTACAACAAAGAACGTATGGAAGTTCCATGTCCTCCTGGATCAGCAGTTGAAGATGATACAGCAGGATAATCTAGGGCATTTCAAATATCACTATCTGCCCATGTGTGTGCAAGCAAGTCAGCCATAGATCTGCAATTAGTATAAAAGATCTTAGACTTACAGCTGTCGTGTAGATGCCTATGTATAGAAAATGTATACTCCAAAATTTGTGTGTCTGAGGGTTCTACTTGGTTACTCAAACATAGGTATGTGATGCTATTTCAGATTTCCTAGGATCTGACATCCATCTGCCCTTTCACAAATGTTTGGTTCTCCCATGGGTCTTGCATTACACCTTCCAGGCCTGCACAGATGTTCTAGGCACCCCAGGGCATTTCAAATGACACAAAATGCCTGGGTTTAGGCAACTAAATCAAATCCTTAGTGAAGGCTGTATGTGTCCCTATCTGAACTACTTGTCTAGACTTCCTTATCCTCAACATTACCATTTCAAAGTACAATTCATCTGACCAAAAGAAGGTGTTTACATTAGAATATGATTAATATCACCTGTTTTCTCTTCCTTGCATTTTTCTTTGGTCATTTATGCCTACTGAAAATGGAAATACAAGGCTTCTGACTTGTTTAGCCACTGGTTTAATTAGGTGGCATTTCAAACATGAAGTCCAAATGCAAATGACCATGTAAGGCAAAGACCAACAGAAAACTAAATCTTCTATTCCTGCCACTCGGTGGATACATTTGAGTACAGAAAACAAGATTTACATATGTGAATGGAAATAAAATCTAGTGAAGAATGCTTTGATGGGTTTATATTTGTGTCTGTTGTGGTAAATAGGCCATTGGCATCCAATTTTAAGCAATATGCCAGTTAGTTTAACTCCACATCTGCCTAGTAGAGCTACTCAAATCCAGCAAAACAGAACTAATCTCTTTTTGCTTATGTACCAGTGAAGTCTTTAGACCTTCTGTTCCATTTTTTTTCTGTTTACTTAACCAGTTAAAGAATCAAAATCACATGTAATGACAAATGAATCTCTAGATTCTGAGCTCCCTTTACGTTTGTGCAAGTAACCTCAACATTTCATCACAGTAATCTGTCACTTTTTCCTTTTACTTGGGAAATGAAGTGGCACTGACGGCTTGAAAACTTGACAAAAATATAGTAGGAATAATACTTGTAGCTTCCTCTATTGCAGCTAAGTACGGTGCATTTTTGTTAATATGTACTTTTTTTTTTTTTTTGTAACGCAGAAGAAGCCGAATTGAATGATTAATCTTTGACCTGTATCTGCAGGAAGCAATTTGAACAACCCCTTTTAAGAAGTCTAGCCTTCTCCATAGCATGCACATAACTTTCATTAACATTAAATAGTGTTACATGTGCACACCAGGGCATAAGCTTCTAAGTAGATATTAATTGGCTAAGAAATGATCCACTGTTTCTTCTCCTTGCAGTTAGTATTTGGGACCTAGCTTTTGACTTGCTACTTCCACAACTTTTTGAGAGTGTGTTTGTTCATTTTCCTTTAACTATTTACATGACAAAATTTCTTCAATGACCTGAGTCAGTGTATTCAACCATTTACAAGGCAATTGAAGTTTCAATATTTAACATCAAGAATCTACTCTGTCCCCATGCCCCTTTCAAAAGCAATTCCTGTAAAATATCATCAGTTTCTTAAATCAACGCTGTTTGACTAGTAATTTCAGAGGAAAGTAATTATGGGTTTGCAGTCAACATTATTTTGTACTTACAGAAAAGAGTTCAGAAGCAAATATAGGTTAGTTCTTTATGTCTCAGGTAGTCTATTCAAAATACACTGTTCTTTTTTGGTAGCAGTTAACCAATGCAAAAAGCCAAGCTGTGACAATAAAGCAACTTAGTGGTACAAGGACTAGAATTTTACATTAAGCATGACATCTTAATGGACCACTTATAAATAGAAAGTGCTTTATTGTCACGTTAGATTACCATAGGGACTGGGTTCAGGATTCCCAACTAGCTTTTAAAAATCACAACCTTAATCTAGCCAGACTGAACTTTGTAAGTGTTTCAAATCAAACTTTAAGAGTCCAAAGTGTAAGTATTTGCTAGAACTCATGTTAGCAGTTATTGGATCCGCTTTGCTTGTACAGAAAGTCTGGGATGATTTCAAAATTAGGGGAACTCCCTACATCCCTTTACATTTACCAAATGGTGATCACAGAAAATTTCATGTGAAACAACTTCCTTTGCTTACAGTTTCCTGTAGCCCTCTACTGTGTTCCTTTACTTTTGGGCAGGCTGAGGTATTTCTGCAGAATTCCTGCTTCTTCCTGCTCTGACCCCTGCATCTGCAGAAACACCATGCATTGGAGGTGTGATTCATTTTGCCTGATTTAGATGTCCATGATACAGACATCCATACTAGATCCAGTTTTACTGGCTCTCTGGGAATCAGCAGATACATGATGCAACATACCTCACCCCTTTAGATGTCACTTTAGGGTACAACTACATGCATCCTAAGAATGCTCTGAGCAAGATTTTGGACAAGAGGACTTTCTGAGGTCCCTTCCAACATGAATTATCCTTCAGTCCTGTGTGTCTGTTTCTCTCTTTTGATGACTCACTGGTCAGCTCAGACATGGCAATTAAAAGTTATGTGGGATGACTCCTACCTTTTTCTACCTTTTATTTCTTTTGTTGATTGTCAAAATAAGATAAATATTTTTGGGGAACTGTGTTGTCAGTTTAAAATTAGTCAGCAGGCTGTTCCTTGCATACATTCAATGTTATTTAAACAGAAATCTTCATAGAAACATTTGCTTTTGGAACTGGATTTTTCTAATATTGCAGGTGTGCAAGGGGGACAGTTTTTGCATCCATCTCTTGTATGCTGGGCGTTGGTTCAACCATGCAAAGGTTAACTCTAGAATCGGGGACGTTTGTCCATCCAATGCATACTTATCTTTCTCCTGTATTTATTTTCTACTTCTCTTTGCCCATGTTAAATGAATGCTGGCCGATACTGTCAGGCCCTGACACTGCTGTAGGCTTAAATGTAAAGAAGGCAGAGCTGATTATTTTTCCCCTTGGGGGCTACCCTTTGGCCTGCAGGCAGTTCTTTTAAAAATAGCTTCACTCTGCCTGATGCCATTATTATCACAGACACAATTCCCAACTTGGCTGTCCAGATCAGAAATGAAACCTCTGTGTTCAAGAGCAGCATGCTGCATGCGCTGCTTTCCCATTGTGTTCAGACAAGTTCTTTCCATAGGCTGTGTGGCAAGATTTTGTGGGTATTGTTTTGCTTGGTTTCTGTATATTTGATTGTGCTTGTCATACAAGAGAAAAAGCTGAAGGCAAGATGCTAGTAGGCCTGGAATATATGCGTATAAAACTGATGTTCTGCTTCCCTAGGTCTGCTCAGACAGTGTTGGCAGGCTGGTGGCACTTTCATTTGCATTTCTGAAACAGAAAATAAAGGAAAAAAGAAAAACCAACCTGGTAGTTGAAATATACTATTGGGAATGTTTCTGTTACAGATTCCTATTGGCTCAGACAAGTAATTTAAGATTCCTGCCTTAGTTTAAACCTTTATTTTCCTTATTTTCAAACCATAAAGTCTCACTGCAATTACCAGGAAGGACGCAATATGCAAGTGACATGAGCTGTTCCCAGAAGTTGCCACAACTTTACTGAGCACTTGAGAGGATGAACAGTTTCATCTTTCTAAACAGTGGGAAGGCCAGGCTCATTACTGTAAACTGCAATTTGTGTTTTCAGATCCACTCTGGGATATGTTAACTCCCATTTTTAATAGAGATTAAGGAAGAATCATAAAACTCATATGAATGCTACTGTAAGTTTCTGATACCATGGACGTGGTCACTGAAAACTGCAACATGTACTAAAACATAGCACAGGTTTCCCATCTATCTAGAAACTTAGATCAAAGGCACTGTCCATATGTTTAACCACCTGCTTCAAAGCTATCTCGGAAAAAGATCTTTCCAACTTGGTACAGTACTGGAAAAAGAGAGCTGTTAGTGAACTCCTCAGGCCCACCGAAAAGATGTCTGGTGGTGGAGCAGTCAATTGAAAATTATATGGACTCAGTGATTTTGAAACTTAACTTCTCTCTCCCTCTTTTTTTTCCTAGAGGTTCCTCCAAAAACTGCAAGAACTTAAAGTTTGGGATTTAAGCCTCTGAAGCACAGGGACTTAAAAGTTCAAGTTCATTTAAGTGAGTACTGGGTTTATATTTACACTTGCATACAATTCAGTACAGTACAAGTATACTGTACAGCCTACTTTCTTCATAGGGATGTTATGATGTTTAATCTTTGTGAATCATGATGAGATCCTTAGATAAAAGGTGCTATGTAGTATTCCATAAGGCCTCAGGCATGAAAGCATCATTAATAATTTAACAATAAAAAATATAGTTACCCTAGAGACTGTCAGATATGTCTGGTGATAGAAATACCTACACAGATAGGTACTGTAACTTTGATTCAATAATTTATTTGATGAATTTCTCAGCATTTTTAAATACATATGGCAACGTCTTTCATTATTCACCTAAGTTGCACATCACTGTTAAACTATTACCTCATGAATGCAAAAGCTGCTTACCCTAAAAAAGAGCTTTTTTTCATTAAAGAAAGGTAAGAAGTTGCTTTGCAATGCTAATATCATCATGTCCAGTGAAAAGTTTTCAGAGTTTCACTTAACTAGGAGAGGTGTTCAGAGAACATGGAATGCTTACCCAAACTTTGTATTAAGGGATGCAAACTACTGTAGATATTTTGCAATTTTTTCCTGGTGAAGACTTTGGTCCAAGACTTAGTCTAGGATGTAATTCAAAGATTCAAAAGTAGGTGTGTGAGATATCTCCGGCTTTCTGAAACTGGTCTTATCAACAATGCAGCTATCACACTATCCTTATCTGATTACGGTGTTCAGTAACTTCAGTGCAGGAGGTGAGTTGAAAACGTATGACTTCCTTGAGCTGCAGATATTCAGGACTGATGTTGAAGACTCACACTGATCCACCATACAGATACCGTTTGGTCTGGTAAAGCAAATAGCTTTATGGTGTGATTATTTCTGGAATCTCTCTCTGCCCATGTAAGGTTTGTAATGCCGATCCTACTCTCAGATGGAAGGTAACACACACAAGGGCAATGTGAAGCATTAAATATAAATATTTACGGATTTTGTTTCTGTCGGCGCTTTAGGGTGATGGCTGATAGGTCAAGGTTCACAATTTATTTGCAAAATAAGAAGACTCTAAAAGACAGAATTGGCCCATCCTAACATCTGCTGTACAGATATGAGTTTACATAACAGCTCCCAATCTTTCCTGCAGCAGTCCAGCCTGTAAACAAACAAGACATTTACTGGACAAAAAATAGGCGCAAGCAGATTAAATTACTTCTCTGAGGTTATAGAAAAGGTTACCAAAAAAGGTTTCTTTCTGGGATAGGCTTGAATCTCACATCTCCCAAAGCATCTTTTAATGCTACAAACCCATCCTTTGCTGGATATTTGGCTTAGCTGAAAGGCTTCAGAAACCCTTAGTAACAAGCACGGTGAAGCTGAAGATGTCATCACGGAAAATTGTCAAATACTCAGTAATCACTGGTATTCAAATACGCTGCCATGAAAATATTATCTTAACAAGAGCTACACTGTTTTATTTAGTAATGGAATAAAGAATGGATGTGACTTATTTGTTTTTGCTTCTTTTCACAGATGATCCTACAGTAAAGGTGAAGGAGATCCTATTTTTTAACAGATCAAAGCATTTGTTTTACTATTTAATTCTTTGGTACTGGCTCTCCCGAGGCCCCTGCTGCTATGAGCTAATGCAAATTACATCAGGAAATCCAACCGGCTTAGTAAACACTGAATATTAATTCAAGATGTTTTTGAAAATGCATAAACAGCATCAGTCCCAAAATCCAGGGCAGAAGCAAATAAAAATGTTAAATTGATATGTCAGAATTTTATGTGGAGTGTTGTTTTGGCCATAAAAATCAGCTTTTTCTTGCCATGTTGAATGATCATGTTGTTCTGTTATAATACATGAATTCTAAATCATTGAGTGACATCCTTGCTTCCCCATGTTATACCCAGGGCTGGCTGAAATTGCTAAGTGTTGCTTTTCCTGTCTTGACCAGTCTGCTTTTCTCTAGATCTGCCCATGAAATATCTATTTTTGAGAAGTACTAGAAATTTGTGACCAGGGACTCAGAACAGGACAGCTAGGCTCCAGGTTTTATCAGGGAATCTGGTTAAGTCATAGCATTGCTGTTACCCACCTATGAATGTTTTCTCCTGCTTTGGTCTTGTCTTGATAATGGGCGGTTGAGGAGAAATGCTTTCCATACTTCAGCTAACACAAGAAGATCCAACTGTCAGCTGTCGCCTCCTAGAAAAATGCTTCCAGATCAGGTCAACCCTATAAAGAATTTAATTTATGAAAGTCAGAACAACTACCATTCAGCTAAGAATCTACCCAATCTACAGCTTGAAAACAGGAAAGAATTTTCCATTGGCAGAAGCTCCTACATCATCATTAAAACATCCTGATTTTCAAAATATCATTTGTAGCTGGTATCAGCATAACATAGTCAGTTGCCACCTCCACTAAGCCTGACACTACTTAGACACCTTGTGTGGCTCTGAAGAAGCTGTGAACGCATCAATAGGAGTTCTGAATGCTGGGCTGGACACTTCTGAGCAAAAAGGTCGAGCACCATCTTTCAAAGGCCCATTGACTGACTAAATCAAGACCATTTTGTATTTCTCTTCAAATTTGTTCTGTGTGCTTCATTCAGGGGCAGAGACAGGTTTTCTGAATATTGAAATGGATAAAAAAAAGTGCATTGGCATGCAGCTTTCTTAACTTTTCCCATGCATCTTTATGTATTTTAATATTCACTTTGGGAACATTTCTTACATGAGATACGATACCATAAAACATGATCTACATTAAGGTCTGGATGTGAAAGATTGAGATCCTGGTATCCTGGCAAATCCTCCAACTCTGTTAATAAAATACGCTATGTTAGACAGTGGGAAAGGAAATCACACTGTGTAAGCAACGATTGCACTAAATGTAAAAAATACACAGAGATTCATCAGTTGGAAACAGTAGATACACAGCAGTTCTCATTCTCTAGAGTGTGCAGCTATTTTCCTTGATATTCTAGAGATGAAAAACACAATTTAAATATTTTATAGGCCTCTGACCTCGACTGATGCCTGGAATTGGCCTAGCAGCCCACAGATGAACTCGTGCTATCTCACAGCTCATTGGAGACATTCATATAAATGCCTTGTGAAACCACTGGCAATTGCCCAATTGCCCAATATGACAATCAGAGCTCCTCAAGCCACAGGTTCCACTTTGCAGGATGGAAAAGAAGCGTGATGCACTCTGACAGCAAAGGAACATCTTTTTCTTTCTCTATTAGCCTTCCTTTTGGAAAGGCTGGAAGACACATGATGTTTCCAGGGTCTATTGACAACAAAAGCAGTTTGATACAGAGTTGTACTCAGTTTTTCTACAAATATAAACTCAAACCCAGTATTAGTGGTTATATCAGTTATACACCTGGGTATTTTCTGACAGAAGGTATTTTGAGGACAATAGTTTCTCCGCTTGTTTTATAAATACATTTGATTTTATGTCTATCATACTGTCAGCCATAACTTTTGTGTCTGCAGATGCTAAATATTAAACAGCATTACCACCCAAAACTTAACTAATAAACACTGTTTAGTCTATGATTTATGACTAACTAAATATACCTTTTTTACTAGATTATTTGCACAGTAATATTTCTTTCATTCTTCCCAGGCAGAGCAATAATGAAAGGTAAAATCAGTGTGGCAGTAACAAAGTAATTTGGTGACATTCAAAAATGGATACCTGCTAGAAGTGGTCCCGGGATTCAAATACTAACACCAATTAACTAAAAAGTTCTCATTTAAATTAAACAAACAAAAAATAATATAAAGAAAGGGCTCATTTTGATTTTTTTTTTTTTCTTCAAATGAAAGGTAATGGACATTTTTTCTGATAAGTGCAAAATCTGAACTAAAATATTCCTCATATAAAAAAATTTGCCATTGTTTTTATTTGTTTTTCAATTTTGGCTTTCACTAAACAGATTTATTTATTTTTTCTGAGAAATTTACAAGGGAAAGCAAATGTGCCCTGTGTTTTAATTATTTCTCATGCTAGTAATGTACTACAATAAATATCAGATATACAAACAAAGACAGAGAGAGGTGTATTAAACTCCTGTGGCCACCCTGGGAGTCATTAGCTGAACTGATAATAAAACTGAAGATTTCTGGGCTTCTAAGCCTATGTTTTGAGCACAAAACTTCAGTATTTTCTTAGACTCCTGCAGTGAGCTGTCTTCTGTTTTAATATAGAAGTTGATCTTAAGTCATCCAAATGATGTGTAGTTTCCCAGATGAACATTTGCCGCTGTTTTAAGCAGAACTCATTAACTTCTATGGATGTTTAGCACTTCCAAGGCAATTTTTTTTTCCTTCAAAGCCATACATGAATTTATGTCAGCCTTCCACTCACAGCAATGGTCACTGGACAGAATCCAGAGTACTTTAAATACAGAACTAAAGAAAATAAGTTTTCAGACAAGTTGAGAATGTTACCAATTTATTAGCACTTACATGTTGACCAGTGGAAATCACAGAAGACTGTTTAATGTAAGAATTTTTTTGACACTAAAATTAACAGTAAAATTATATTAATGGCAATTTCAAAATACTTAAGACTACTCATGGTTAACTTCTTCAAAGTCTGTGACATCAGATATCTCCCTCTATTTCAGTCACAATGAATAAGACAAAATATATATTGTTTTTACTTCAAATGAAACACTCTTAAGTTAGATACCAGGGAGATGATGTGGTACTTCTCTCAATCCATATGCAAAGATCCGTGGATAATAAAATGTTTGCTTACCCTTAGTAGAGTTGAACTTCTCCATAGTCACATTGTATTTTAAAGCTCTCAGTGTTTTTAATCGCAGGAAGGTCTTTGAAAAGTGTTCAGGACTGAAATCAATTCTTTTTCCAAAATGTGTCTTTCTTAGCAAAATAAAGATGGTAGCTAAATTCTGATAATGTAAGTAAGTTCTCAAAGCCGGTTAAGTACTGAATTACGATGCAAGATAGAGTGTGAACTTTATTCGGTTTTAGCTCAAAGGAATGCACTAGGAAGGATGTAACCTACATGTACTGGTTGTTCCCACAAAATAAAAAGCAAAAAGGGATACAGAAGAGGTGATGAACTAATTTTGCCACTGCTGGGTAAACTATATTCTATATTTAAGTGATTATACTTTCTTACAGCTGAAGACATTACAAAGAATTAGTCCACTTTTTTCTCAACATCCATCCAAAACTGAAAACTCCTCTTTTCCTCTCACAGAATAAAAGTGGAGACAGACTTGTTGATCTTGTAGAGGTTTGTGAAAATCTTGTTCCAATTTGAGGTCGTGTCTACTGGAGAACCATGCACTGCCATGCATTTTTCTATGAATGTGTTGGCTTGATCTGTCATCGGGGACCAGGTCCGAGATTTGACCACGATAATCCTTCTTACTAGGAGAATAATTGCTCCATAGCTTCCCTGTTCTTTTCTCTGTGTTTTAAGTTAAATTTTCATACTTCTGTATTTTCACCTTCCATTTTACTAGCTTCTGCTTACACATCCCTCATCACATCATGTAAACTCAAGTGAGACATTCCAATGGCATAATGCCTGAGTGGATTAAAAATTACTTTTCTAGTTAGGAGTCTCTGGTAGTAGATCATACTAACAAATAGCAACAGGCAGGATTGTAGTAAGCAGGTAGTTTCCAATGTAATATACAAAACACATCAGTTTGATGTGGAAACGGAGGGACAGACTTGTGTTGTGTTATCCCATGGGGAGGGTCACTTTATGAGCGAGTGTAACAATAGGATTCCAGATAACAGTTTTAAACTGAAAAAGCGGAGATTTAGATTAAATATTAGGAAGAAATATTCCTAATATTCCTAATATTAAAAATAAATATT
>VZUD01000024.1:41107199-41123120 GCA_013401065.1 Cepphus grylle | reverse complement strand
ACGAGATGGTCTTTAAGGTCCCTTCCAACCCAAACCATTCTATGATTCTATGATTCTATTTAATGTCCATATTAGAAGCTATAAATTGCATCCATCTTGACTTATGTTCTTTTTTTTTTTTAAGCTTTCTATCCTTAATGTATAAGAAAATTACTGTAAACATTCAATGTAATTATTTCTAAAATGGGGCTTGATAAGTTTTTGGAGTTCTTAGAAAGTAAGACGGTTTTTCCCCCCGTATGTGCTCAGAAGAAATTTCTTTCAGAATGAAAAATAGGAAACAGAAAATATAATGTGCAGTTATTTGCAGCTTTCTTTTGTTTGTTTGTTTTGAAGGGGTGGGGTGTTGTGGTTTTTTTAGTCATTCCTGTTTCTTTAATGTTTTTTTTAGATACAGATTAATCCATATGCCCAGGAAGTCCCTGGATTCTATTGTCAGGCTTCCTATTAACACACTATCTCTTTGTTCCCTAGTTTTATCCATTTGAGGTATCTTGCACTAAATGCTACACATTTGTTGTTACATTTCTGAAGTCATGGCTCAAATTATATTGTATTCTGAAACAAACTTATTTTTCTGCACTGAATTCTTGGGGACTGTGATCGACTCCTGGGGCTCATCTTCATTGCTAATGCTAAGTAACCCCCTAGGTGTTCTTACTCCATTGTATTCTTATTTAGTGTGTGCTGGGGAAAAAAAAAAATCTATGTTGAAAATTTTAAAATTAAGTGCAGAAGTATTTTGTAGTGTGATTGGCTGATTTATTATCAGCCAAAAGTAGATTTCTGGGCCCTCTCTACAGTTAAAAGAAAGAGATAGGTCTTTGCCTTTGATATACTTATCTCTATGTACTGTTGAGGAAACCTAGATGATTGGTAAAGGCTAGGTATCTAAAGTTAGATGGTTAAATTTAGACGAGACAAATCCCAGACTTAGTACAAATATTTCAAAGATGTAGGTACTGTTGTAATTTCTGGGTTTTCCTGGGGTTGAACTGGGTTAATACAGATCCTTTTCTTTAGTGCAAAGTTAATTAAGAAAATCTTTGTCGATCGGCCTACCTACCAAATTCTTATTCTCCTGGATACTTCAGAAGGGAATAAGCACCTGGAAACAGCATAATGACAGCTCGTGAAAAAATATCTACTGCAGAGCCTTTGGCATCTAGGTCCTTGCCTTGCTATGAGTAAGAGATATTGCAGCCTAGTCTGTGTGTTGATCTGTATGAAATGTTTTTTTCAGACTGTTTCTTAGTGGATTGAATTATAAAACTACTGGCACCTTCAGAATTGAATCCTGAAAGATGCAGAGTTCCATCAGTTCCCACTGCTTACTGTGAAAACTGATGATATTCATCAGCTTGTCAGTACTCAGTCCCACCTGAGTTGCTAAGAGCTGTGCAGGCAAGGGACTTCTACAAGAGCACTGGGGAACCAGGTGGGATTCGTGTAAGAACCTGCAAATATCACATCTCTTCGGCAGTGAGAAACTTGAACACTAGCTGTTAGTGTGTTTTCTGCCACAAACACTTTAACGTAATATGCATTAAGAAGAGAGTAAACGGCCCTTCATTTTGGCCCATGTTGTTAAAATTCTTGGATGAAGATACATGAATCAGATTCTTCACACTGCATTGATGTGATTTTGTTAGCCGCTGCCAAACACTGGCTCAGTATTTCCTAAAGTGCTTGTAGCTTACAATGCGAGATGATTGACAGCCATTAAAGTGCTATACCTTGCCTTTTGAGAGAAGAAAAATGCATTACTGATGAGAACTGGAAAAATTAATTACGAAAATCATGAAACTAGCACTTGATTACTATTGGCTCAAACAATATTTCTTTTCATCACGTTTAATCATGTGCTGAGACTAGAATTCCTGTCCCATTAAATAAGAACGAGGAGACTATATAAAAACATCTATCTTTCCAGCATGAAAATTCAACTCTGCTTAGAGCTCTGCTGGCATCTAAGTGAATTTGTATGGACGACTCCAATGGCTCATCAGATCAGAATTGGTCTTTTATCCTTGTCTTCATGTTTCTGACCATGTCATCTATTTTTCAGAATTGTAAATGATTATTTCACTTCTACATCCAGCACAGAGGCTATTTTCTTTTTCTGGAGAAAATATTTCTCTCTCTCTCTCTCTCTTTCTCTGTTTTTTTTAAAGCTGATGCATTGTTTTCAAGGGCTCTGGATAGCGCATCACATAACAAACCCAGCTCATTATTATGCATTATCTACTGCTGCTTGCTGCAATGCAATATTTACACTTTGGCATTAAGGCAGGAGATGGCCCTCGTTATGCAGCACAGCCACCGCTGATAGATCGACACAACTGTTTTTCAGAAACATGAAGAATTGAAAATGGTTCATCTGGGGATTGCAAGTGCTATGAATTCTTTATATCTAACAGTTGGCCTGCACTGACCCAAAGGATATTAGATTTCTTAGGAGCAAACGTGCTACGCTGAAATGTACTTAAAAAGCTCGATCTCAACGGCCTGCAGTGGCTGCCCCCCCATCACCGCTGGCCTTTGCCAGACAGAGCATCCTCTCCCTCTGTGCAACCCTTGCTCCCTGCCTCACCCCTCCTGCTGGCTGCCTTACCTCTTCCATGCGGGCATTGCGCAGGCAGCAGGCGGGAGCGGGGAGGGGGAAGAGAGTACACCATCAGGAGCCGGAGGAGGTTGCTCCCAGGCCTGGATTTTATTGCCATGTCACTTGGATTGTTTTTACAGCTGGCAGGCCAGAGTGACCTTTGGCGGCTGCTTCTCGTTTCTGTTGGCTCCTTCCCCATGAGTCCACGTCAAATCTGCTTCTCTTGCGGTCTTTTAAAGGACTGCTCTGGCATCGTCGCTACTGCCTACAGAGCAGGAGGTTCTGACCTCGGACTGGAAAATGGGGGAAGGGGGAAGATGAATGCTGAAGGCCTGTGGAATGGCCCAGCTCTTGCCTTGGCTTGCTGCTCTAACAACATCAGGACTGAGTCAGAGAATCATAGAATCATAGAATGGTTAGAGTTGGAAAGGACCTTAAAGGTGAGCTGCCATAGCCCTGCCATGGCCCTGCCATGGGCAGGGGACACCTTCCACTAGACCAGGCTGCTCAAAGCCCCATCCAACCTGGCCTTGAACACCCCCCAGGGATGGCACATCCACAGCTTCTCTGGGCAACCTGTGCAAATGTCCCACCAATCTTAAAGTAAAAGATTTCTTCCTAATATCTAATGTAAATCTACCGTCTTTCAGTTTAAAACTGTTACCCCTCATCCTATCGCTGCACCCCCTGATAAATAGTCCAGTGCCATCCTGCTGCTGCTGGCATGGGACGCCAGCAGTTCACCAAAGGACAGGAAAGCATCACAGGTACCATCCAAGCAGGGAGATGTTGTGGAGGTATTTAAAAGACAGGTAGGTATAGTGCTTAGAGATATAGCTAATATTAGTGATGGGTTTTGTCAGAGTTAGGTTGATGGTTTGACTAGATGATCTGAAAGGTCTTTTCCAACCTAGGCAATTCTATGATTCTATGATAAGGAGATGGAGATGTGGAGATGAGGAAGGACATGATGTGACACCTGCAATCAAAATCACCTTGCGATGCTAATGAGACATTTCTTTAGAAATTTATCATTAAGGATCCCAAAGCACTTTTCCTGCAAAACGGGCATCATAGTATCATTCTGCAGTTTGTAAGTATGGGTATCAGCCCTATTTCTTTTTCTTTTGAGACAGAGCAGTTGACTCATATCACTGTTGGTCAGTGAACCCACTTACCCTTAAGGACCATTTAACCATTGGACAATGTGGCTTCCCCAGTTGCTCCCCCTTTCTCCCTGCAAGGTCCCCCAGAATCTTTCCACACTTTGTGTCCCCGAAACATCCCTGTTTCTGTGTTAGAAGCTGATTAGTGAAAAAAACTTTTTTAGTAGCAGAGATAGGATTTGGTTTTCTTTTGGTTTTCTTTTTTTCATCTAGACTTTATCAAATCTTTTTTTTCTGCCAACTCATGATGGATTTAGAGACCCGCCCAGGTGCAAAGCAAACTTTGTGTGCATTACACAGTCTCCATCACCATGACCCAAACTCTGATCCTGTATGAAGCAGCTCTGCCACTGACGCTCTTGTCCTTCTCTTCATTTGAACGACAATTCAGAGAGGGTAGAGGAGAGAATAGAATTTGTGGGGGGATGCAAACTGTCAGATAATTGAGACAATTTTTAATTAGACTGTGCGTTTCACTAACTGCTATACGCAAAGAGCTTTATTGTAGTGTTGCTGTGGCAACCTTAACTTTGAGTGTCCTGATGTGTGATTAAAATCTTAGATTTAAATGTTTCATTAACAAAGAGAGTGTTTTTTTTCACGGGCAGCCACCACAATCGCTGATCCTGAAGACAGAGGGTCAGATTGTCACCTCGAATTTTAGTCACTGAAGGGAAAGATGGAGAGAAACAGCCATGTAGATGACTGAAAGCCTATGAGGGGGAGATATCCTATTCCTGACTTGTAAATGCCTGGCCCCTTCTCCCCCCTGCCCTGTGTCTTCCCACTCCCTAAGGATGCTATACCAATCAGGCTTAGTAGCTTAAAAGGCCATAAAGGGAAAAATGTCAGGTGTGAGCTGCTCTGCTCAGCATGACAGGAGTTCAGATAAGAACACAAAAAATACCACATGGGGTTAGACATAAGGTTCATTTAGCCTGCTAACCTTTGCCTGGCAACAGCAAGTAGCAAATGCTTAGGATATGTATAGACTTGACCTTTCTCTCACAGACCCTCCCAGCTCCTGATAACCGCTACTTAAATGTGTCCTTGCAAATCTCCCCCAAATGGTGGTTTTTTTCCTAGCAAAGACCTTCCAAGCTAGGAGAGGCATATCCTTTCTGTCCCCCATCACCCCACCCTCCATAAGTGGCCACACTTCATCCTTTGAAGAAAAAATGATTGCTGCTTGTATTATGATGGAATGGGACCAAGGATGCAGGGCAGCCCTGTAGGCAAACAATGAAATAGAGGCATCCTAGCATTAAGGAAAGATGCTTTCTCCTTTCTTTTGTTCTTTCTGTGCCTTTTAAGAAAGAAAAATAGGATACAGCCCCTCATATATGTTTCTGTATAGAGACGGGGATCCGTCCTGACATGTCTTTCTCTTTTCCCAGTTAACTGTTGTAACAGCTTCATCCTGAAAAGCAGGGGGTCAGATCATCATCTCTGATTTTAATCACCAAGGGTAATGAATAGAAAAATAGTCACTTTTATAGATAAATTTCTGTCAGCCAAAAATGCTGAAATATTCCTCAGCTCTGCTTATGTCTTTTAGTTTCTCTCAGGCACAGTTGTCATTTAAGTTACTTGGGAATAAGATACAGTGGAAGTAAGTTATATGTTAAATAATGAACTTACCCAGGAAAATGAAGTCTACATTAATGCAACATTTATCTCATCACTTACAATGCTGGATTTCTTCATTGCTCCATCCAACAATGGAGGTTCACTCAGTACTTCATTTTCCCTTATTTTACGAGAAGAGGTGAAAACTCAGAGGACATCTAACCATTTGTGTAATGTAGGAGCAACACATAATTTCCTGACCTGCTGGGCAATTAGTTTGTGCCTTGAAGGGTGATGTTTGATTACCATTCTTACAAGCTTAGTTTGTGATGTAAAGGCTGTAAAATTATTGAGTTTCTTATTAGATGCAGTCACAGAGTTTGTTTCAATGATTTCCAGTTGCAGTGAATTTCCCAGATGGACTGTACTCTGCATGGCCTATTCCATACTTGCTCTCTTTTGACCTCCCAGGACCATCCATGCATCAGGACTGTAACAAGAAGCAAGAAAATTTACTCTAATTTGCATAACTTTGAACAGCTCAAACACAGCGAGATTGCTTGTTTACTAATTTAGTCGCTACTCTAATCTATATGTTTGTTTTAAACCCCGTTCACATTGAGAGATTGGTGAGAACTGTATTTTGCCTGCTTGGGGTTTGTTTTATTATTTATTTAATATGCGTTTTACAGGTTTTCTCTATCCTGAATTGGTCAAAATCTTGTGAATTACAAAATATTAATGAACGTACACACATAGAGAAAGTAAGCTTTGGTAAACTAAACTATTTCATGCTGTGCCTTCTGTGATTCTGGAAGATGCAAAGATTAAAGAAAGTTTATTAGGAGAAATAGCAATTTTTATTAGAGAACTAGTACGTTAAAAAGAGAGGAACATGATAGGTATTATTTTAACTATCATTTGCTGTATTAGGAGATACAGTCTTGAGAAACATCTTTTTAACGCTGACTCTTTCCTGATTTAGACTAATTATAGTCTAAATTTACAAGATTTAAAGCGTGATTTTTTAACTTACATTTTTGTACCTGTCCACGGTTGGGTTTTTTTTTCAGAAATATCTTTTTTTTTTTTTCACTCCTTTTTTAATGGTAGACCTATTTTTCCAGAGACTTTATTTCAGCCGAACATTGTATTCAAAATTAAAGAAAGAGTTTAAAATTTCCCAATGAGTCCTACTGGTCTTCTCTGTCCTGTGTACTTTACCTCAAGATTTTTAACATAGCTAAATAACGCAATGGCAAAGTACTGTAGACAATGATTCAAGAGGGAAGCAAATAATTATAAGGATTGACTGAACAAGAAAATGCTTAACATAGTTTCAACATGTCCACATTTTTCTTCAATAGGATTAGGGGAAAATGTTCTCAGTGTTGACAAATGAGAATTGTTCCCAGTTTTAAAATCTGTTAGTTCTGGAGTGACAGAGCAGGGTCAAACATTTACTTGGGGTGCCCTAATGCCTAAAGGAAGGGCTCCTGGCCTTAGCTTGTTATGTAGTTAATTATTATTTGGGAAATCATAATACAAGGCTGTTGCATGCTGTATAAAATGGTTTTACCAAGAAGAAACATCAGGAACAGAGATCTTTCCAGCCCACTAAAAAGAAAAAACACACCGTGATCATACAAATCAAGGTTTCATACCGATCATTGTGATCGGCCGACAACAGAGTTGTGTGTCCTCACCCAAAAGAGCACAACTGACTAACGGTCATGGTTTTGGAGAGGCATTTTTCAGTTACAGGTGAGAATACAGTTTCAAGGATGAAGAATCATAGGATCATAGAATGGTAGAATCATTCAGGTCCTTTAAGATCACTGAGTTCACTTTGGGACTAATAAAATTTGAGGTCCTACCTTCCACTGCTCAAATGACTATAGAATTATGGATGGATTGGTGAGGAACAGGTGAGAAATCAAATATGAGATGAAGGCGTCACTCTCCTTGGGAAAAAAAAAAAAAAAAAAAAAAAGGCTGTGAATGCATAAAGCGTGGGCAAAGGAAAGAAAAAGCCAGAAGAAAACTGGTCATATAGTTGAGTAGTTGATGTATGTCTTCATATTTTTGCATCTGTGGTGTGCATATAGGCTGCTTTCTCCATTCAGATGCTGTGATGGCACATACGTGGTACTTGTTTAAAAACAATTTTAAAAGTAAAAGCTGAGATTTTTCACATTATCCCCTGAGCAAGGACTGAAAGGGGAACACCAAATGCTGTGAGTTGTTTGACAAATCACTCTCCAATATCTGCATTAAAACTTGCCTTGCATTAATTAGTGAGGAGCTAAGGGTTTTATAGCAATTTATAGTGTTTTTATATAAATTTATATATATATATATTTATATATATTTTTATATAAATTTATAGTGAGGAGCTAACGGTTCTTGGTCTTTGTTTGGAGACCTGAGGTGCAAAAAGATCATCTGGGATTTAGAAAATAAATGTATTTTTGAAGACAACCAGCATATTTTTTTGCGTTATACTACCGAAATACATGTTTTCGCCTTTTCTTTTTGCAAAGTTTGCATCCCCCTTTGCAAAATGCTGTAAATTATGTATTTTAAAACATATAAGATATTTTTCCCCTTTCGTTATGTTTTTAGATTCAATGCAGTTTAACTGTATTTCATCCGCCAGAGGTGGGAATTAAATAATTTCTCGGAGATCTAAGGGAAGCTGGAACTTCCCCCAGTTGCCTGCCTTTTTTTCTTTTTTGTATGTCTCAGAGTTTTGACATTTTCCCTAGTGACGGTTGCTATGCTCTTCCTCAGCACATTAGCTGGTGATCCTTGCAATGCCTAAGGTGCTAAGGCATATTTTGTACAGAATATCATCCTTTTTTTTTTTCCCTCCCTGTTTCTTGGAACGGGACCTCAGCTAGAATTTTTCCCCTAGAGATGTCAAATTTTGCATCGACAAGCGGCAAAGGTGTACGAAGTTATTAATGACAAAAGACATTTTGTAGACAGTCTCCCAGCCTATTATCATCAAGAGGTACCCAAAATTAGCTAGGTTCAAGTAACTACCTGATTCATTAAAGCCAATATCGCACTTCTGGCAGATGTCAATGGAGGGTTGCAAAAGGAGGGAGAAATCTTTGCATGTGCTAATAATCAAGTGTGCCGTTCCTACAGGGATTGAGGGTGTGTGTGAATATTGTCTTCCTAATGTCTTGCAAGCCTATTTTAACAGCTGAAGTCTGAGATCACAAAATTATACATACGCAAAGTATAAATAAGAGATAATTTATTTTCTCCGTGTCCAGTTCCATTTAACAATAAATTTCACTTGTATGTGCAAATAGCAAGACAAAAAAAATCTCTTTTCACGGGTGGCCCCTTATGACTTGTCATCTGGCTTCTTGCCCAGCTCAAGCTGTTTTCTGAGCACCTGAATTACCTTATGAAAAAAAAAAAACAAAAAAAACCAACAAACTACAAATAACCCAGCACTGCTTGTCCTCATTTTTGTGAACTCTGGCACACTCAGGCCTCCGGGAGGAGTTGCCGGCAGGTAAAATTGACAGCAGGCTACAGCTGACTGCGTGTCTGCCACAAGGATCAGCTCCCACCAGGCCTGACACACGTTGTCACCCTTGTTGCACTAGCAATAAAGGATGCACAGGCTGGCGGAGTCGTAGAGGAGAGATGTTTTCTGGGCATGCACCAAGGCTGACATATTGAGAGACCCGCTTTTGGTTATAGCCCAGCACCAACTTATATTCTTGAGTCAGGCTGTGTGAAAAATTGATTTTTCGGAGATGGATGCCAAATTGGGGAAAACAATGATGGCAGCAATAGAACAACAAAAACAACAACAACAACAAAAAAATGAGCTAAGTGTAAAATTTGGGGAGGAGGGAAGAGGGGAGGGTTTGTTTCTGAAATAAGAAATGTCATTTTGCTCGACCCAGAATGAAAAGTTCTGCTACAGGCACCCATAAGAAAAAAAAAAAAAGAAAAGAAAAAAAAAGAAAAGACTAATTGCTGAGGCAACACCATCACCCACCATTTCCTCAGTAGTTTAGGAATTAGAACATTTAACCCTGTCTGTAAGACATCCCTCTGTCTGAGGAGGTCTGAACCTGTGTGTACCACTGATGAGGCTGCTAAACTAACGTGGTTATATGTGATCCTAAGCATTCAAAATATCCCTGATTTATATTGTTCCACCAAAAGAGTATACAATCCGAATTTGCTAAAATAGCTGGAAAATAAGCAAACAGAAATCATAAGTAGGAATTACCATAAACTGCTTAATCTAGAGAAGACGGGAAAGAAAATAACTTAATTTTTCTCTTTCAGCATTCAGTTTTTCATTTGCTACATTTTTTCCCCCCTGCTGCAACTGAATTTTTTTCTTTTTTAATCTGTACATGATTTATCCATATGTCTGGGGGTGGGTGACAAACTTCATTTAAAGTTAAATTCTTCAAACAGTGTATAAGAATATTAATTGCTGTAGCCAGCTTGTTTCAAGAACCCAGGCTCTGATAATCAGGTCCCCTCTGTTAATTTCCCTGACTGATTAATGTCTCTGCCTGATGTTTAAATATACCCATTGGGATCTCACACTATTTAACATGTATATAAAAAAGTAAAAATAATCCCGGGGAAAGTCCCATCCTGAGAAGAGGGTACTCCATCAGTGTGGGCACTTTACTTGCATTCACATGAGGTGTTTTGTCACAGTTTACCAGGTGCTGTTTGTACTGTTTTTCTGATATTTGCAATGAATCTGCCCCACTAGGGTGCAACATTTAAAACTGGGCCAGAGCATCACTTTTTTCATTATGGACTGAGAAGAAAATTACACTGCTCTAGATGGCATGGAATGATGCTGAAGTAGAAGAGATAAGAAATGCTATTATGAGCAATTGTGAAATTCTTTAACTTCTGTACTTCATGGTTGGCTAATGCCTTTCTATCTTTTTTAAATAGGGATCATCATACCAGTTTCTAACCATGGTTTATATTTCTAATCTCAAAGAAGTTGTTTAAATGGAGATAAATGCAGATAGAAAGATTTTTTTAGCAATTATACTATGAAGGTTATGTTGTGTCTAAATAAAAAGATATTTTTATCTTCTGTTCTAGAAATATGGATTTTCTTATTGATTTCCATCACATGAACAAACATCGTTCCATTATGTCCTATATGTCTTAATTTTTTTTTTATTTTTTTTTTAGACATGAAAGACAAAATGGAAATCAACAATCTACCAACTATAAACTACAGCAAACCTGTAAACCAACACATCTCTTTCCGTGATCACAGTAACCACCCAAAATACATCAAAAAGATTATATTATCCAGACATGCCCTTGGACACCAATATATTGACACCAATACTTTGAGGAGGACACTCATGATATCTACCTCAATAATTAAAAGAGGAATTTTATCCAACAAGGCACTTTTCCAGGGGATGAGATTCTTTTGAAAGAAACATTCAATACATCACAAGAATTACTTCCACACATCGTAGGCGCAATGTGTTACAGGCCATCCTGCCCTGGAAACTGTGGGAAATCAATGTACAATATGATTAAATGACTTGTTTAATTATACATTAAACTTATATGGGAAGATCATATCTGCTTAGAACTCTTCCAACCATTGACAGCCTGCAAATCACTAAACTCATCAGAAGAAAACTTCCTGTAGGCCTAAAACATGACAAAGGGATTTATATTGTAACTGAGGAAGAAGTTTAAACCTTACCAAAGAATCTCCACTACAACCACAGTAAATATTCCCACAATGGACTCATAACCCCTCGATCTCTCACTTGTATTTTTGCAGCACATATTACACTTCATGAAGTTCACCAAATGCCCTACTTATGAAATGAAAGCACAAGAATGAACCATGTAGACAATAAATAATGGACAAAATCACCTCCGATTGGGGAGATTCTTTCTCCTACAAAACAGTTACTTGCTACTATTTCAATCCTGATCACCAAAAAAGACTTACAAAAGCCTTCTAAAGCTGAATCTGAGAACTAAAATCCGTCACTTGTTGGTTTGGTTACCAAAAACCTGGATTCAAACATAGTCTCAATTTTGGGATACATTGTACTGTTTGTCCCGTTGGCCACCAGTATCTGCATGTTCCTCTACAAACACCTCTTCTATTCCTTGGTACCAATCACCTTTTCTAGAGTTATGACCCGATACTTATCTAATTAGGCTAGTAATTTGATTTCAGTTTTAATTCAGCTTTAAAGCGCACTACTTCTGTGTTCAAAAACATGTTCACATTTTCTCTACACTGATTAGGCTAATAAAAGTTATCTTTACTTACAACTACGCTATGATTAAATCATACATATTTCCTACTGGTTTTTAATTTTAATAATTCTTCTGAATCATTATTTTGTCCTTTTGTTGCACAAACATTTTTTTCAGTAAAATAGTTCAATTGAAAAATTAAAAAAACACACTTTTTGAAACTCTTAATTCATCTGCCTATTTTTTTTTTTTTTTTCAGATTCACCTGAAAGTCCACATCTTTCTGTATTTTTTTCATACAGAAAGATAATTTTAGGAGGAAACTTTAACTAAAATCCCTTTCAGTCATTTTTGGCCAAGGAAATCTATGTGCAATTAATGGTGGTGATTATGAGTAGGAATGTCTTACAGTACATTAGACATTTGCAATATAAATGCCTCTCTCTGTTCCAGTCATCTTCATCTCTTTGTAAAGCCAGTGGAAAGGAATTTAGACCATGATTCCTATCACCTCCTTCAGACAATTACATTACAGTGGCGACATTTTAATATTTGTCCAGATGACTTCCACCCTAGACCCTGAACATTTTTAGATGCTTTAGTTGAGATCAATCCAACTGCCAATATATCACTGCTGGAGTGAGGAAGCTGGATAGAAGGTGAACTAGACACACCGTGGGAAGACGCAGCAGTGCTTGGATTAGGTATCTACTTGTTGATAAGCTTGCAGTTTCTAACTCCACATTTCCTAACAGAGGCTGATTATATAAGTTTTCATCCCCAGGATTTCCACATACGGCGTATAGACTAAATATCAAAGGTCTCTGAACTGTGAATGATATTTACCCACAGCATACGTGTCATTAACAAGTAGCTAAGAAAAGATTGATCTAGACTCTGACTTTAAGAAAAGATCTGGCAGCTGTGTGTGTACAATCTGTGGTACCAGCAGAAGTATTATCCTTGTAAAATGTTGGGGCTTCATGTTTAGAGCTAAATACTGCATTTTGACTCTGATTTCTTGGCTAAATCATCGCAAATTGTTTCAGATTGACCAAATTGTTTTTGCTGTTTTGTTTATCATCATACTTTGGTTTGGATCATAAGAAACATTGTATTCTTTTCTAAGCTATTTTTAAATAGCAAACATGCCAATCAAAGCTAAAACCTTAAAAGATACCTCCAAAAAAATGGGTGCATTGATTCACAGTCTAATCACTGGTGTGTCATCTGGGGTTACTCGTAACATCAATTCTTTCCTGTTTTTACTTGATTCAGATCAGCAATATGAAATTGAGTCACTCACTTAAAAAAAGGTGGGTATCTCTACATTCAGGTCAAATGATAGCATAGCTAATACCAAAATCATAGTCCTTTCTGGAAACTATACATTATTTAAAGAGTAACAGTAAGTCCTTGATCCTTCTCGATAGGTCAGCCACCTGCAGTTTGTTGGCACATGATGGTTTCTGATCCATGTCCACTAAACTATGTTCTCAAGGGGATATATTTCCACATCAGCAATGGAGAGAAAATAATCTTGGAGTACCTGTAAAATGAGTGCTGGGAAACCTTTGTTGATAGGGTTTCTGTTCCAAGTCATCACACAGATCTGGAATGTGTGTCCTGCCTTTTCGCAGGTACATTTTCCTTCACATAGTTGACACCACCTCTGGCTTTAATGTTTCAGAAACACTGGAGCGAGCCATTTGAATGCTTATAAAAATACTTCTTCCCCCCCTGAAAGTCTCCGCCTCCACTTGATACAAATTTGCATGTTTGCAACGTTTTTGGCAAATATCAGAGACATCAAAATTGTTTTGCTAAACTCTGCTAGGAGAGCTAGTGAACTCAGCCATTCCATCTGCTGCCTCCTCATTCCCCAAACACCTGCACTTAACCTGTTTCTCCTTGGCTCATGATCTGCATAACCCACGCAGGGCTGGCGAGGGCAGGTCTGCGTCCTCAGCCACAGCTACTGTCCACTTCACAATTAACACTTACCTGTCATGTTGGAAATCAGAGCTTTTGAACAACGTGCAACTACTGCACGGAATCGAGATATCAGATGCAAGGTTGCAGGTTTTTATTCTCTGTAAGGTTGCATTTCTTTGTTCTCTGCACTCCCCAGATCCCCTATGCATTCAACCAGAAATTTATTAAGGCAAGAAGAGAGCAGGCTAGCTCCTCAAATGATGTAGTTTTGCAGGTGTGCATATGAGGGTAGAAATAATTATAAACGTGATATATACAGAGCAAAAAAAAGTACTGCAGGTACAGTTTAGAATATCTTAGAAGAAACACTAGTTAGCAAGAAACAAACCACAATTATTGATTTTATTGGGTAAGGAAAAATGATAAAATTTCGTCTTCTAGCAGGTGGCAATAGCTTGTTGAATACTTAAATGGATTGGATTTAAAGATATGGCTGCACGTTATTACCCGTTATCACTGTCATATTAAAGCCTGGAAAACTTCATTCACTAAATGAAAACCAAATTGGAAGATGCCATTTTATTTGGGAATAGGTTTATACATTCAAAATTATCCTTGGCGCTTCAGTGTTAACACCCCTCCAGTGATAATTTCCAGTGTGTGCAGTTTTAAACATTGTCAGTGGAAGATGGAGGGATTAAAAGTTCCAAGCATGCCAATCATTTTAGCAACCCTCTCCCCTGCTTGTGTCATCCTCTGTAAGAGCAGAGGCAGCAGTTTTTGTGTTTTGTGAAATACGGCTGGAATGAGGCACTCCTTAGTGTATTACTTATGCAGCTTGATATTTGTCTTGTATGATTATTTTTTCCTTCAGCTAAAAATAATTTAATCACACATTAAAGCCATGAAAATTCCATTGCTTTTGCAGGCTAGAGTCTCCAGATTTATAACCTACTTACCTCACATGGTTTTGTTTTGAGATTTTGAGATTGGCTTTATTTATTATACAGTCTATAAAGTAAAATTATTCTGAATCACTCCTGTGGAACCATGAAAATGAAACCTCAGATAGGCGAGAGGATTTTTATGTCTTTTAATTAGAGTTTATGTTGAAACTTCAAATGCTATGGCAAAATGTTCATTGAACAGCCTTTTCTCGAGCTGACTACAAAGGACAGAACCTCAGCTGTTTAGAGATGAGATGTCACAGCTTTTGAGTAGTTTTAAATGATAATATCAGTATTCAAAATCCTTAGCTCTTACTTAGCCAGGGACTTTATATAGGAAATTTGTTGCTTTACCCCCATTTTACAGCTAGGCAAGTTGAGGGGAGGTGTGTTGTACTTGCCTCCTTTCTACAGCTGCCTGGGGGCAACACAGTCATGAGGTTGTCCAGGATTTGCTTACAGGCTCTCAGTCTAATCTCAGGCAATGATTACAACTAGCTAAAATTAATCCTCGTGCTTCTAGATTTCAGCTGGTCAGTTGTGATTCAGAAAGTTTGGGGCACCTCGTGCACAACCAGTTCACCATGTTTAGATTTCTTTTTCTTCTTTTATGAAGTATCAGATAATCTATTCTCTGTGGCCACCTGGACATAGCTGTTACCTATTTTCCCTCCTGTTCCCTGTGGCACATGATTTAGTCTCCTAAAGATTTAAAAGCTTCAATTTAACTGAAGTCTTTGGGCTTAAGGTACTGCTTGCATGTGAAACATAATGGGCTATGATATGCAAGCAGCCAGACCAGATGATCTAATGGTACCTTCTGGCCATAAACTCCATGAAATTATTAAACCTATGAAATTGTAGAACATAAAATACAGGATAATGTTAAACCAATGGGAATGGTGGAAACTAAGCGTTGTGAATATTAGACCCCACATACTTCGTTTCATTAAACTCTAAGCACTAGAATTCCCCTCAGGCAATACCATTATATGGGATAATAAAAAAGAAAGAGGAAGAAGCTTTAGGACCGCTTGACCGGTATCTCCCCATATTTGGTAAGTGCACACACTAAAACTAATTTTCAAGGAATTAAATGCCTGAGAGTCAATCCAGCAAACTAAGTAAATCCTGTCTCACAGAACACCTGCAATTCAGTGGGAAAGAATTATTCTCAGCACCACTTCAATACGCTTATGTATGCAAATTTAACTCGACGTACAGACAGGTACCGATATTGTAACTGTCTCAACTGTTAGTGACTATAGAGTTTTTGGTAGAATGGGGGAAGAAATTACTTTTTAAATTTGGAAAGTTTTAATATTTAGAGCAAGCATCTAATATAGTTTAATCAAAATACTTTTAAGTATATTTCCCAGTTAATTCAGCTAACAGTTATCTTAGTTCCAGATATACACACTTATTTATTTATTTATTTATT
>VZUD01000024.1:41046266-41090066 GCA_013401065.1 Cepphus grylle | reverse complement strand
CTGGACGTGTTCCTGTGCAACCTGCTCTAGGTGACCCTGCTCTGGCAGGGGGTTGGACTAGATGGTCCCCAGAGGTCCCTTCCAGCCGCTGCCATTCTGTGATTCTGTGACCCAGACATGGCACCAGGAGCTCTAACACAATAACAGATATTTATGTACCTATGGTTGAGTTACAGGTCTCTCTTACGATTGGACTCGATGATCCTAAAGGTCTTTTCCAACATAAATGATTCTATGATTCTATACTTAACTCTGCTGAACAGCTTACACCAATTTTGTGCCAGCTAAGCATACAGGCACCATGATTTGCTAATTTCTTATCTTAACTCTATGAGTTAGTTATTCACTAAACATGTTATTTACATTTTCTTTTATCATTGCCTGAACATCTGCAGTAAGAGTGTTGCTATAACCTGGCAATCAGATACTGGTAGACATAAAATCAATTCTAAAGCACCTGTGAATTTTCCCCGGATTCTTCTGCTTTCTCTTAAAGAACGATAAAAGTGATAAATTGCGGCTTAGTTTGTCACCAGAAAGGATTTCTTCCCAAACACCCAGAAACGCTCAACAGTATCATGTGCCTTTCCTACTCCATGATCTAAGACAAACCTTTTTCTGTGCTAACAGGCAAGGCACGCCTTTCAAACCACTTCCTTATGTGGTGGGATATCACAGTTCATACTGACTAGTCATTGGGCCTGTCCATCAACTGGAAGCAGATTGTTACGTATAGGCCAATATCAGCTTCGGTAGTTCATCTGCCTTCTCCTTACAAAGTTCACATAGACCCACCCTGGGCGATCACTCACCCTTAAAACCAACTGTGGTCAGCATCTCTTAGGACAGAGATATTTAATCAATTATGTCGAGAGCTGTGACAAAAAGATGGTTCTGGCAGTGTCATAGTGCATGTGCTTCAGTGCTGAACCCATCTGGCAAACTTGATTTTTTTTAAATATACCTGATTTATGTTCTACAGTCTCTTGGGGGTGAAAAGCCAAATTAATTTAATAATAGATTCACTTTCTACCAACATCTGCTTGCAATCTGTCCAGGCTGCTCTATATATATCACTTCCCTGTGTATCAAAATGAAGTTTTGTATTATACTGAGTTCTATAAAAGATACTAGAGCTCTTTCTCTTGGTAAGGATTTTGTTACTTTATTTTATTTTATTTTATTTTATTTTATTTTATTTTATTTTATTTTATTTTATTTTGTTCTATTCTAGTTTGTACTTTTATTTTTTAACATTAAATAATATCACATTTGGACTTCACAATGGAAACCAAGCAGTCCCATTAATTCAATTGCTTTAATTTTTTTGTTCTTTGCATCATGGTAATGTTTAGGAAGAACCACTGTTGGTAGAAGTAGTCAATAGAAAGGCTGAAGAGGCAGTAAGCTCGGTACTTTCAGATGTTGGGCACCATCACTAAGGAAATCACATCAACGCATGAATTTCTGCAATGCTGGTGAAGAACGTGTGCTCAAACACTTCATCAGATCGAGGCCACAGCCCTCACATTTTTAAAGTGTTAAGACCAGAAGCATTCCAGAATGGAGCAGAAAGAGGTTCCTTTTAATACCCTGTGGAGGATATTGAGAGCTGGGAAGGGCACTTTGACTTTCAGAGATTTTTTTTGCTGGTGGAGGTCCTGCCTCCCGTCTAAATACCTGAAGTGGTATCTCTGAGGCTTCCCTTAATTATTTTAGAAATTAATCTGATGGGTGGTGTTTGTTCTGTCTTTCTGCTGATGGAGAAACCTGTGGGTTTAGTGGGACTGTTATTTTAGAAAAGTTGTTCCATCCTTTACGCTGAGGAAAGCCAAGACAAAGACCAAGAGCCTACACTCCAAGCAGAGCGTAACGAGGTGCATGATAATTGTGGGTCAGTTCATTCCACAGACTCATTCCATGCCTCCTGCTTTCTCTTTCCTAGTATAAAAGTGTTTCCTTGTACAGGATGTCCCCTTGTTATTACCTTCTACTCATAGTTAAGACAGTTTGCACCTGAGCTGTTGAGCTGGTCAAGGAATAAGGCCTGAGGAGCTGGTCAAGGAATAAGGCCTGACCCAAACAGGATTCTGTGGGAAGTCACTGGAGGGGAGAGAATATTCGATGCAAACTGAGGTCTTTATGATCCCTTGGAAATAATTACTAGCATTTCCAAGGCAAAAAGGAATTACTATTAAGGCTTAGCCCATGGTTTCCACAACAGATACATTTTCAGATCAGTGATGGTGAACAGTTTTCGTTTCCTAGTTCCACAGTTCTTTGCTCTATCTGCAGATTCCCTGTATCTGATTTCTCTATCCCCTTCATAGATTTTACTCTTCTTCTTCTCATTTCTGTCATTTAAAATTTCCTTCCTTTTTTCCAATATGAATTTCTTTACTCTGGCCCATCTTTTCTAGAGCCTGGAAGAGTCATCACCAGAAAAGGTGATAACTGCTTCTGACGCCCTTCAGAGTTGAAGACTCCATCTATTTTTTCAGTACTACCTTCCAGCCTTGAAGGTAGTACTTACCTCTTCAATTAGCAATTTCTTATCAGCTTTTCTCATGAAAGCTCTTTTCTACTTCCTACACGCTCATATAGCATCACTGATTTTAAGACCATGTTACAAAGTACTGTCTAACAATCATACTGAGTGTCTTACATTTTCCGGTGAGATTAAGTCCTCAGAGCTAGACATCCCTTCTCTTCCATTGCATCTCTTATTTACACATTTTTGTCCCCATTGTACAAGCCGGTACAATATTTTCCTTCAAACCTGTCTCTTTCCTGGTGTCATTTCTGGCATTCCTTCATCTTTTTTCATCTCAGCTATTGTGCTCAGTGTTTATATGCACCCATCTGGAGAGCTGGTAAGGAAACATGGGCCAAAGTGCCAGAGATAGGTAGACAACCCTGCCAGTTCTCATTGGCATGAAAGATTTGCACCACCCTCTTCCATGTATCATGATTTCCAGCCAAAATCAAAACCTGACCAAGGATCTCAGGCCAAACTCTGACTAAAAAGAAGCAAAGGTAATATGAAGATCAAAGGGTATGACTTCTTGGCACATGTCTCAGCATCCACATGATTTGTTTCAGGTTGTTACCATTGTCTTCTATTTAAAATACTTTTGCATTCCTGGATGCTCAGTTGCCTTGGCAGCAAAACTCGTCATCCCCACATGTAGCTAGCTATTAAACTGCATGCATCTTACCAGCCTCTGACTAAATACGGAGTGTGCCATCAAAAAGAATGAAATCCCATGATCTGAGGAAACAAAACAGAACAAAATCCCTCCAGATCACTTCAAGGAAAAGAGGAAGAGTTACCTGGTCATGGCAAGCCAAACTTCGGCTCACTTCTTTCCTTGTGTCTGTATGTAGGGTTTGACTGGACTCTGTGCAAATTTCTTACCCAGAGAAACATTAGAAGAGCTCATGCCATTGCTGTTTCTCATGATATTTAATTGGGAAAGTAATGCCTTTGCATTTTAAGGTAGGACTGCAAGAGGAAATTTCATCAAGCAAAGGCATTAATTAAAGATCCCTGGAGAAAATATACAAGTAACTTTGTTTAAACTTTACCTTTTGGTTCCCCTATCACAAGGAGCAAGAGAAAAGAAGGAGGCAGTCTCTCTCTTTGAGCCAGAGAAGGAACACATATCCCAGACGATCTTCTCTGAGTGACTTTGGAGCTGTATATAAATGGGAAAGATGTGGCTCCCAGGATTTCCAAGGTGTGCCAGAATCTCAGAGGGTGGCTAACGAATCACCACCATAATCTTCATGCTGAGAGGACTGTTATTGTAAAGGAACATTTAATTGTGATTTCTGTTTGGTCTTCTTATTTTTGCACTTACATAGGGGAAGTCTGACTTGGAATGCTCTGGCACAAAGTAAGCACCCTGCCGCTTCCCTCACAGCCAATCATTCCTCAGGGCTAGACTGCACTTTCCAAGCATCTTTCACCTGAGCAGACTGGGAAAAAGAGAGGTCATGAGCGTCTGTAGCTGCAAGATTCTGGCTGTAAGGAAATAATGCTAATTGCCCAATTGCTGAGAGGTTTATCTCTTGACAAGTGTTATCTTGAGTTTCTTCGGCAAACGGTAAGATAGTGGATAAAGAGTCTGAAACACAGGCATCTCCACAAACCCTCCTACAACCTGCAGCCCATCTGCTTAGCAACAGTGGGTACAGTGAACTAAATGTTTAAAGTTGTATTTAACGTATAGCTGAACAAAAGCAAACTCCTAGTCCTAAGACACTAGTCCCAAAACCCCAAACTTATTTAGGGTTGACCTTGCAGCCTTGAAGAATGGTTTCTCTCTATGTAACCCTGCCCATGACAATGCAATGTGATGGCGATGAGCTGCACAGGACCAGAACAGTCTGCTAAATATATAGAAATTTGGGATTTTTTTTTTTTTTTTTCTTAACAGATGGATTTCTCATGTGGAACTTTCTTCCCTATAAGATAATAATACCAGCTGGGTTTGGTTGGACATTGCTGTAGTTCAATACCTCTTTTTTTTTTTTTTTTTCTTCCATACTTTGTTTTCCTTCCATAGATTTTTTTCAGCCCTTCCAGGCCACTATTCCATAAGGTGCCACCTGACCCTTTGAAGGCATTTGTATGAATGTGATCGGAGAGTGCAAAGATTTTGAAATAGATGGAGATTAATTACATGGGATTATGAAGAGGTAGATGAGAACCTAATGGAAAGTCAACAGGCCGGGGTTTGACCTCCGTTCTGTCCAAAAAATCCCACCCTGTTGTATGATCTCAGACAAATCTAAGTCTTTGTTCTTTCTTTGTCGGTTTTGTCATATTTGTCCTTTCAAATACAATGCTCCCAGGGACAAGGATTGTTTTTTACCATGTCTGTACAGTGTCTAGTACAAGAAGTTCCAGCCTTGGTGGAAATTTTCAAGCGGAATTGCAAGAATAGTAATTATGGAGTCTTTGTATCCAGTGTCACAAGCCCTTAATGAGTTAATAGAGAAGTGTCAGTATTAATATTGAAGGAAGGACAACAGATATAGCCAAGAGAGGAAAAAAACCCACCTTCAGTGCTTGAAAAATCCATAATAGAGGAAGAGTTTCTTGTGGAGTCTGTTTTATTTAGACAATAAGACATTTGTTCAAATTACAATAGACATTCAAACACTTCTTATTAGAAACTTTAAAATCCTGAAGGAAGCTTTATTTTCTTTTTTCCATTGAAGTCTACAAGAAAGAGAGAAAGGTTCTTGCTTTCTTATTGCCCTGTGAGAGAGTTTTCTACCAGCAAGTGAAACATTTGCTAAATGTAAGGTTTTATTTTTTTAAATCAAAGCCTTTTGACCATACCCATTGTTTATAAACATTTTCCAGTTTCTTCAGTGTCCTTCCCTTTTTCTAAAAAGCCGCAGTTACTCAGAATGGAAGCTAACAATGGGGCTCTGAGCAGTGCCGTGTACCAAACGCATTGTCCTGAATATCTGTGTGTATTTGAGAATGATGAAAATGATAGAACCTAAGTTTGTACTGCTGGAAAAAAAAACATACAATTGTGTGATTCTATTGATATAGAAATGTTCTTTGGGTTCACAGGCTAAGCCTGATGATGGGGAATGAATGTGTTTACATATCTTAATTTCTTTGAAGCAGAATGTTTACCATTTTAGCTCCTCACTGTGAATAGAGAGCAGGGCTTATGTGGTCACTGAAAGCAACAAAGGATTTCGATGAGTTTGTAGCATAATTTCCCTGAGCTTTCAGGATAGCGCAGCAGTAGGAAAATAGCACATCCAATAAGCTGCTTTTTGTGAGAAAAATGGAGTTAGGAAGACGTGGACTAAAAGAAGGATCCTGCAAATGCTTATACTTGTAAGTAGTTCTAACTCTTTCATGGTTCAGGGCCAGAAGAACATAACCATGAAGTGTTTGCAAAGTCCAATTTACTTCAGTTGGACCACTTATGTGTTTAAATTGGACACATGCTTGGTATTCTACTGGGCCGGTGTGCCCAATCTGTTACTCACAGCGCAAAATGAGGAATGCATTAGATCGTCATGAAAAGAAGCAATTTCCAGGACAAAAGGATTTGACTGTAGGAAATTCCTGCTCTTGTGGGTAAAAACTAACTTGCAACATTCATCTTTAAAAGTTTCAAAATGAGTAATATTTTCAGCAGGAAATGGTGTATGAGTTTATTATCGTTTTCAAATAGTGGGAAAGTGTAGGGTAGTGGAGTAGGGTAGTGCCCTCTTCCCTGAGTGACCCCACTGACATTCACATGAGTACAAACAGGCCATGAATAACTCGGTTGAACATACCCTGCTTCCCTTGACACTCTCTGCCCCTCTGTGGTACCTTTCTGCTCACCTGAGAATACCACAGCAGAAATATTTTTGGGGAGCCACTTCTGAAACCACATCCATGTCATTTACACACTCCACACTCTAAACCCATGTGCACACCTGACGCTGCTGCATCTGCCCTCTCCTGTTATTGAAACTAAATAATGCCATGTGATTTATCTAGCGATATTTGTCACATTTCAGAATAAAGGGGGGCAAAACACTTGTAGCACTGACCTGGAAGGGTAAAATAGATGCTTGGGCAGGATGAGGGTGCCCAGATCTCATAGAGCGTTGTCTACTTGCCAGTGCTGCCTGGCCCAGGAGGTAGCTAAATAGAGTGGTGTCCACATTATAGAGTTTCCAGACTGTGAAGATATCTGAAACAAAAAAAATGGCTTCTTCAAGATGTGCCAAAAGCCTGTCATAAATCATTTCATATTTATTTCATATCCTGCTTTCACCAGGATTCCTGACTCTAACTTTGCCAAACCACAACATCTTCAGCATACCAAGAAGTCTGTGCGTGGGTTTGGCCCCTTATAGACCAAACCACATTCAGCACAGAGCCAGAACTGGGAATACACACAAAGCATCATATCTTCTGAGTGTTTTCTTAGTCCTGGGGCCAGGTGGGAGCTCCTGTAGGTCATTGGGGAAGCTCCTCGCTTATCCCATGCCCCTCTGCTCTCTAACCAGCTCCTGAGGGCAGAGCGTTCCGATGGGGAGAAAACCTCATGGGGTGGGTGGTAATAGACTTGCCAAGAAGCAGGGCTGAATTTGCAGACCTGGTTCTTCTCCAGCAGTATATGGAAATAGGGAGTTTATTTGCCCTTTGTCCCTGCGACATATCTTCACTTTTTTGGCACCAGGGAGTCCCAGATGCATCTGTGCAAGAAGAAAGATTCACTTGGTTCTTAAGATTCAGAGCTTCAGGATAACCTTTTAGTGATATTTTCTGGAAAAAAAAAAAAAAAAGAGCACACACCCTTGAAATGTCAATCCTGCTTGACACAATGTATCCTATGTCAGTGCAACTTGCTAGTGCCACTGTAATGTGACAAAACATTAGATTATACATCCTTGGTCCTTTTCCCTTATTCTGTTTCACAGAATAGGAGAACAAGGTCCGGTGGTGGTTTTGTTTTGGTTTGGTTTTTTGAAGGTATTTTATTTATCCGTGACTGTCTGCATCGCATTTGGAAACGCGATTATCTTCATACGTTTGGACTGTTCTTTGCAGACGCCAGGCGCTAAGAAAAATCTGCTGAGAATGTGCAAAAAAGCTACTGGTTCTCTTGCATAGCAGCTGGCTGAACAGATAGAGGGTTGGGGTTTCTTTTTGGAAGTGGACAGGCCTTTGAAGTCAGCGAAATAACTCCCCTGATTTAGATTCAATTTTCAGTCAATTGCTGGTCAGATTAGCTGCAGGACTGCTAGTGTCTTACTGGTGATGAGCTAAAGCAATTAGATGCCTGAAGCTTGTCATCTCCTTGTTAACAGGCTTCTGGGTATGCCTGCAGCCCCCTTATTTGCAGAAGACTGTAATTCAAATGACATCTGTGAGTTATTTATAGGAAACCAGTGCTGGAGCTGTAACCCATATAAAATCAACCAGTTTTAGTTCCCTGGCTGAGACACATTCCCCAAGACTCCCATGCTTCAGGATGCTCCTGATTTCAAACATAAGGTCAAAGCGGACCCGTGTTTTTTGATTTTGTCTTTTGTCCAGACGTATTCCGAAATCTTTCTATTATTCAGTGTTTAACCTCTGTTGGAGGCTCAGTCCTGGGCATGCTGGGTGTAAGAAATTGAAAAGAGTGCAGAAATAAGCAGGGGTCAGTGGGTGGCCTCAGGACCCCGTTGGCCGAGAGCTGCCGGCCAGCCTCCCAGTGCCGATGTTTCTCAGAGTACGTTAACTCACACAGCTCATAAGGAAAGCACTCGGGTACCAGCAAGGAAATTCAGGAGCATATCTGCTCAGTCAGCTGCAGAGATGGAAACGCTGGGTAACAGCAACATTAACTGTGCGAAAGGAGCTGCATCTGCCCTGTCACTCATAAGCAGACACATTTTCTCTGCTTGCTGAATCCATCCACTGGTGTCATTATTCTGTGGGTCGTGCCTGCTCCTTCTATCTCCGCAGTGGCACCAAATCAAACTTTTTTGCTTTTCCCCTGCAACATAGAGGAATCCATCACATCAGTTCAGCTCTGTCTAGTCCAGTGCAATGCTTTCTGGGTTAAGCCCACTGAATAAACAAGGCAAATTTGGTTACTATTATATATCAGATTCTCTTTTCATAACCATCCCTCATTCCCATTCCATTTCCCCCTCCCTCCTAAAAATTACCTGGAAAGAATAAAACTTCTAATCAGGGGCAGCTGTTTAAATTTGAGTTGATCAAATGTTATTAGTATGTAGAACTAAAAATTAGAATAGTGTGAGTTCCTTTTTCTTAATATGTATTTAAATTATTATTTAAGAATAGATGTAATTTACTTCAGAGCATAAAACTAATCAGATCAATGCACATCAAAGTGATGCACGAATGCTGAGAGTATGGTAATTAATCAATCACCTAAATATATATTTAAAGTGACACTTGACAGAGAAGAGCCAGGAAGTTCAAAATTAATCAGTAATCCACTGTAGATCCAATCTGTAGATCTTTCATAACTCTTTAAAAATAGCAATAAAACAAATATGTTTTGACTATGGAAAATAACCTTAAAACCATGCTGGGATCCATTTTTATTACTGCTCAGTTATCTCTAGGATAAATGTGTTTCTCTTATGCACAGGAAGATGCCAGATTGACACATCCATTCAGGAGTGCCAAACTGTGTTCTTTCCGACTGCTACATTGCTTCCAGTGAGAGGTTCTGTCACCGGATCTTAATTAAGCCCGCTGTTGATAAAGCTCAAACCGGATTAAACACAACACATTCTTCATTGCTACAGACATTCCTCAGCAACATTAGGAATCAGAAGTAGAACCAGTTCCTACCTATAGGTACAAACTACTTACATTTTGATTTTGCAAAGTATTTAGGCCGTCGCAATCACCTCTGCGCACCTGCATTTGTAGCCATTGTTATCATTTTCCTGTTTCCCATACTTGTGCAAGTGAGAATTTATATATTTGGTTTATGTGTTCATATATTTATATGTATATATATATATTTTCTAGAGGTCTAACCTTCTACTCTAACAGAGCTCTAGCCAATACATTGGATGAAGTCTGGAAACTAACTTCACCCCGATGTAGATGTTTATACTGAACAGCTGAATAGCTTTCTAGTCTTCACTGACTGTATTATATATATGTCCAGGGACTGTAATGGGAGCTGATACATCTAGTTCACATACATATAGAAATGTACATCTCAACACTTAAGTTAAAACATCTCAGTCTGCCTGTTGAACACCACTCCTGGCCTTTCAGCAGTGCCGTTTTTCCCAATTCTATCAGTAATATTTTCTTATCTTTCATAAAACCTTAGTTTCTTGAATCTGAATTTGGCTTACAGTTATATAATTCTTTTCTGGGCTTGAAAAGCATGAATACTTAAATAAGCCCCAGCTGAGCATGTGACAGACACATGAACATAATTAAAAGAATTCAGATTATGATCAGAAAAAAAAAAAAAACCACAAACCAACAACAAACAAACCAAAACCCCAAAATCCAGCAATTTAAAAACCGAAATAGCTAAATGGTAACTTCCTAACATTTGGACTGGCAGAGTAGATAATTATTGGAGTTTCGGATAAACCACTTCACCCTCTTTCCATCTACTCACACAATGTCTATGGAGGAGGACTGGTGAAAGAGTGACTGGGATCAGGCAGATACGGATTTTTAATCTACTGCACTAAAATTCCACTCCACTAATTTACCTAAAAGGTCCCTACCGCCCTGTGTGCACTGCAGCAAACAAATGGCAACAGTCACTGGTATGGTAATAATACTAATATTTACATTCTGGATATCAGGACACTGGTTTGGAAATTTAGGACCCTTGGAATTTCCTTCCCAGCTCTCCTGCCAGCCAACTGTGAACCCTGCAAAGGTCATTCCTTACTCTGAAAGCAGCTGTTTTCCCAGCTTCAAAAGGCTACCTTTTTTTTTTTTTTTTTTTTTTTGCAGGAATTTTGTCTACTTAATCTGTAAATTCTCCAGGGTAGAGACTGTCTTATTATGCACAGAAAGGGGTCTTGATCTCACAGGACCTCCACATTTTGCCATAATACAAATAACATTAATCTCATAAATATTTGCCCCTGTTTAACCTGATTATGGGTATGGGCAAAGTATCTCATTTGGTGAGCACATTTTGAAAATGAGAGTTATTTTCTGAATTTCTTTCAGCTGATGATTTAAATCCTTTTTATGGCATCTTAATGATAAAAAGTGAGCTTCATTTACAAAATGAAACTGTTTCACAGTTGGACTAATGCATCTGGTATATGAGCATTAATTTCCAAAATATTTATAGTTTGCTCCAGTGGCACAACTTGGGGTGGTCAACATATTGTGGATCAATGTATCACAGGACTGCAAAAAACCAAGATGCCCGTAGAAAGATTTTGACATAGTCATACTGACAACACCCAACTATACCTTTTCAAAAGATATTTCTACAGTTTAATGTATACAATCCTGGCAAGTTGTTTCACAAAAAGTGTTTGATTTTACTGTAATGGTTCTGTTCAAGTCACTTGGGTCTGTCATATTAGTAATACCTCATAAATCACATGGATATAACTCAGAAATTTCTAAGTCATGGTAGCAAAGACAAATGGTGTATAAAACATTTCCAAGCGTCGTGCAAAAGCAACTTCAAGCTTTCTGTGGGCTTACCATCTGATGGAAAGCCTTTGTGTAGACAGAACACCGGAGGACCAGCAGTGACTTGCCTCTGTTTTTAACATCGGATCTCACTTCAGCCAGCTCTGCTCACAACAGCCTAGACAGAGTCAAAATTTAGTTTTCCTGTTCCAGATGCAGAAACAAATCCATGACATGATAAGTTTGGCACTCATGGTGGAGAAAAGCAGTAGTTACTGCATTGAGTGTGAACAGAGATCTGAGAGGAAGGTGCAATTGGTGTCCAAATGTTGGAGCCCATGAGTAGATGATAGGGATGCAAGGATGGAGACCTCCATAGAGAAGGGAACAAAGCTGACCAAAGGTTGGAAGAGGAGCTATATAATCTCACAGATATGTTTTTGCATGTGGGTCCATGTACTTGCACATGTCACAGAACATAATAGCTCCTCTGGAGTCATTTTTGTCATTCGGGCTGAGTTGTTTAATAAAACCACACCAAAAAAAAAATACAAAATCCATACAAAAACGAAGAGCTTGAAAGCTTCATTCAGGCAGCATAGGGCCTAGACAATGCATAAATTCTCTACTCATTATTTCTGAAAAATTTTCTGCTGTCGTCTTCCCAGATTATGCTGATTGTTTTCCAAAATAAGAAATATTCCTGACTACATAGCATAGAAAGGAAACGACAGTGTTAAAGCATAAGTGATGAAACAAAAGTTGATGAGACAAAGTTGATGCCAGGAGCAGACTGGTGTAAGTCTCCCCCATAATTATAAAATTATACAAAAGAGAACTTCCCATTTTGGAACTGATTATTTTTTGACTTCATAAAACTACAGGGATAATTCATTCATTGCCCTTTTCTGCTCCCTTTAATTAGGTATTTTCGACAAGTCCCTTCTTCAGCATCAAAGTTATTATGAAGCAGGGGTAAGACAAGCTTTTTTTTCTCCAAATCATTTCAGATGATAACAGCAGGATATTGAAAATATTTCCCCAATGGGGGAAACTTTCTGCATTTGCAGAGTACCCCAACCTATGCAAAACTGCTGCATAAAGGTAAAGCAAAGTTAAAGCATATTTCATTAAATGTAAGACCAAAATGTGACATAATTAATACTTCTAGGTCATCCCAGTGCCTTCAGCAGAGTTGTGTCCCACAGGATCTATGGCATAGTAGTGTTAGTAGTCCCAAGCAAAACTGTTTACTGCCTTCCTCATCCTGACCAAACTTAGTCCCACATCACCTTCTTGTTGTAAGGGAGCTTTATCTGTGAGATTCTGGGAACTGAAGAGAGGGTAGTTGTTGGTAATTAACACAATGAAATGAATATTTGGGTTCAGAGAAATAAGACTTAGAAAAGAATGAGCGATGGGTAGATGAGCTTGCTTCTTGATACTTGTCTATTCATTTTACAGTAAGCACACACTCGGTAAATTGTATAAACAGGCCCTGGAGCAGAAACAGAGGGATCCCCACTCGAGATACTCCAAGAGATTCTAGCCCACCCCAGCTCTCTGCCCTTAGGAGTCTTGTACACCTTTCTGCATCCTCTATAAATGTACGTCACCTCCTCCTCCTCTTCTGCCTCTTCCTCCTCCTACTCCTCCTGGTGTTTTGCAGAAAAATGCCTATCGTCTGCTCTATTTTATGCTGAATATCAGTGTTTTCATTGCATTAGGCACATTCTGAGTGTGCTCGTCACATCGGGCCCCCAGGGGATGTGAGATGGAGGAAAGCTTTGTTGATGGGTCCTGGGCAAACCTGGCAATCACACGCTGATCCCTGACAAAGTGGTGGCAGCTTTGGGGATGGCATAGAGACTAACAGGCATGCTGGGAATTATTTAGTGAAAACATAGATGTCAGCAGATTTTCAAAGATCTAAATATTTACAGAGATTTATTTATTCCTTGCAGGTGACCTGAGAACCAAATGATCCAGTGAATGACTAAAAACTAATGATCGACCTGGGAGTCACACCTAGGTATCCAGAGCATCCAGTTTAGTGCTTAATTACAAGTACTTTCACAGATCTAGCAGGGCTTAAAGTTTGCACCGAATTGCAAATCTCTCTTTTAACTTGACACGTTCAATACAAAAATGCATGTGAGGAATCATATTGAGTCTGATGCTGACATTTGATGTGTGTGCCTCTTCTTTGGTGTTAATTTGCAGTTTAATTTATTCTCATTTTTTCCATTAAATGTTTGTTTGGAATAAAAAATGTTTCTGAGGCAGAGGTCACAGTCATCCTTGAAATTGCCAGAGACAATGTCAGGAGGGAAAGAACAGCCTAAAGCAGAGAGGAACACATGGGACTTTGCACAATTAAAGGGAAATTAGTCAAAATTCTAAAAATAGACAAAGGGACCCAAATATCTCCTTCCTGAACAAAAGAATAGAAAACAATTTCATGAAATTATAAAGAATATATGATATTTTTCTGCTTGCTTTTTAACTTGCTTTGGATTTAAAGTAAACATTTTTAATGTTGCTGAATATTGGCACTGAAAAATGGGTAATGAGAGGAAGATCAATGCTGATATTAGCTATTTTGTTTATGTATATAATCAATTATGTCAGTGTAAAAATGCCTTCTCATGTTCCCCACTAGTTCTGTTTGTGATATTAAGACTAGAGGAACTGTTGTCAAAAATCAAAGTGTCAGAAATGTTGCACAGAATTATAGAGAGGTGTAATTAGTTCAGGTATCTACAGCAGTATGCAATGCTCTATGGTATACGAGAGCAAAGTGACACTGTGATTATTGCTAGGAACAATACAACATTTTCCAATACAGACAAGCTCCCCAAAGGCTTGAAACTCCAATCCAGCTTGTCAAATTCAAAGTCAGTGAGTGAGCGTGCCAAAGTACAGCTGAAGGAAACAAGGACTGTGAATTTACAGGACATAGTCTGACTTGTTGTTTTTTTTTTTTTTTCTTTCAAATTGTGTCCAAGTATCCAGGTTTAGGCTGGGCTGGCCACTAAATGAATGACAGATGTTCTTTGTTAACCCCTCTCCCTTCCCAGAAACTCTTATTTCTCTGAACCTAAATATTCACCAAATATTCATTTCACTTTATTAATTACCAAATACCCTCTCTTCAGTTCCCAGAAAGGGAAGAGAGAGAGAACAGGGAAGAGAGACTTATGGGTTGAAAAAATAGACAGTTATAATAAAATATTAACAATAAAGATAATATTATTAATAAGAAAATAATGAAATATATACAAATCTATGTAAAACTAATATTGAGCTCCCAGGATGACAATCACATCACCAGCCAGCACTGGGACTGGACTCAGCGATGGGCAGGAACTGGATTCAAGAGTTAGATTCAGGAACGCCCAGCTAGGGATCAAAGGCAGAAGAACGGACAGAACAGTGTCCTTGGATACCGGCCATTGAAGAAGAAGAGACTTGACCCCTTTGATCCCTCAGCTTTTATACTGAGCATGATGTGGATGGGATGGAATATCCCATTGGTCAGTTTTGGGTCACCTGTGCTGGCTGTTCCTCCCCACAGGTGCAACCCCTCTACGCTTTTTTGCTTCCGACCCTCCAACGGGCCGTATAACAAAGTTATCTGACCTTAGTAGTTATAGCAATAAGTACATGCAAGAATCTACCTGCATACCATTCCTTAGTATTAACTATAAACATCAGGCGTTACCACTGCTAGAAGCGGACATCATCTGAAAAATATACTGTTAATTTCATAGAATGCGGTCAGTTAGAAGAAACTTAACTGAAAAATAAAATTACTGAAAAGGAAATTGGTTTTGTTCTGTCTCAAGCCAGGACACCAAGTTAAATCATTATGGTTTTCCTCATTTTCAGCTGTTTATCATGAAAGCAATGAGTGCCAAAATGCTGTCAAAGTATTAGATATAGGGTTTGTTTAAACATTTAATTGTGCATATTTATGTATAAAGACTTGGTGGGGTAAGGGTAAAAAAATCCTCAAACTCTAAATCTCAAAGAAAGTATACACAAATTAAAGCTCAATATTATTCCACTGGTAAGGTTGTTCTGGAGAATTGCACAGACTTCATTACAAGGTAGTCAAGAGTCGTAATTAGAATCTACTGGATAAGAAAAATGCAGAAAGAAATTACTGTCCTTTTTCTTATGATCCCAAGCAAGCTCGGACTCAAATGTTAGTTATTCTGCTGTAAATTAGAAGCACACTAAGCACATCAGTGGAACTGGAAATAAAATTGGTCCTACGTATTTTAGTCCATTGCTAATAAACCCAAACTACAAATCCCAAGCTTTTTCCTCAGTAACTCTCTCCATGTAAAACAAGCTGCTCTTTGTACGGGGTAACTAATGAGGCTTCCTTCCCTGCAACTTGGTGTCCTGCTTCTCTCTACTTCTCCACACCACAACAAGGTGTGGTGTCATCGCAATATAACATCTTTTCTGCAGTACCACCAAGGTCTCCCCATACCCAAAGTCCTCCACCATCCCTCGAAGCAAGGGCCGTTCCTGACAGGATGATGCCACTGACCCCTCAATAGCTCAACTGGTTGGACATAAAATGATACTGACAAATTTGTACTTTTGCTGAAATTAAGCCCTTCTTCTCTATCTGATGTCGGTGGCATTTCATATTTTGAGACCTCACCAGCCTGTCAAATTGGCCAATGGGTTTTAAAGGTATTAGAGGAGTACAGAAAGCAGGGCAGTTGTATAAACCCTGTATCTTGGGTTAAGCAGATACTACGTGCTAGAACTTCATCAACTTTTCAGCAGATTTTAAACTCAGAAACTCTTGGCCACAAATCATGGCTTTTCTTTAGCTAGGAAGGCGTCCTAGGATCAACTCTTCCCCACTTATATGTGTTAATATGAACCTACCAGCTTGGGTGACACCAAGAATTGAAATATGGGCCTCTGCATTTTCAATAAAGGCTGTGTTTGGTAGCTATGCTTTTTATTAGATTTTCACCCTCTATAGATTATTGAAAAAAGATGGGGACATAATACAAACTGCTGAATTTTATGTTGTCTAGCATGTATTACAAAGTTGCATTTATCAGTGTATAATTTCCTTGGTTGGCCATACCAAAAGAAACTTCATAAGGAGAGGATTTATGCTTACAGTGAGCTCCCACCACAGACCACTTTGTCGGTGAATCTCCAGCTGCCTGCTAAGGGTTGTTTAAGCTAACTTCCCAAGCACATATTCCCTAATTTAGTAATTTCAGGGTATTCACTGGGTGGGTAAGTGTTTAATGAAGACACACATTTTCTTATTTTACTTTTTTGTGGCCCTGAGAGTAAAAATTTGCCCAGTGCCTCATGCTGTGCACTCTTGTATTTTCAGACATTACTTTCTTAAATTTCCTTTGATGTGTCTTTAGAATATCTAAATTAATAAAGCACCAAAACAGACTGATGGCTTTGAGTGAAGCTCTTCACTTACTTTGATTCTGAGAAACCAAGTACAATTTTCAAATATATCTTTTTTCCATTTACAAAGATATATAACTACAATAAGAAGACATTAGGGTTTTGGGTTTTTTTCTCTTTTTAATGGAAATTTGTCCAGAAGGGTGGAATTCATTGCACTAAATTTTAGGCATTTAAAAATTAGACACTAAAGTCTGAACTACTCAGTGTAGGCAGGATGTTCATTTGTAGTCAGTTATTGGAACAGATGCTTCAGAGAGTGATTCATCTGACCTGTTACCTGTTTTAGACAGAAATGCCTCTCAGATGCTTATTTCTCTCCGCTGACTGCAAAGAGATCTGCTCAGTCTTAGATGGCAAGCTTTTAAACATTAGATTACTGTGACATCTTGTCGCCTAGATATGTCTTTACAAAATTACCTTGCTGGCCCAGCCTCTCTCATCTTCATGGTGGGAATTTCCATAGTTCTGGCTGACTTTACAATGACGATGGCAGAAAATCTCCTGCTAATTTCAGAAGAGAAATGTCAGGACAAGATTATTATTGAGACTGGGTAATTTATGCACTCTTTTGCATGTAACTGATGTGGTTTTTGTTTTCTATTTGATTTGGAACAATGTATAATCTGTGTGAAAAATCAATTCACTGAGTTACTTAAAGCATAAAAACATTGTAAAATTCACTGGTTGTATTTTGACTCAGTTCTTCACTCCTACTTCTACAGATGAAAACACGCCTGAGCAGATGCTTAGGTGTTATTAGAAACTCAGTGAACACTTAACTGGCTGGATCCTTTATTGCTCAGTGAATTGGGCTGCCATTTCTACCAGTGATCCTATGTGTAAAATGCACTCTATACAGCACAACTGCAGTTTATCCCTAGCTTTCACAGGTACAGATGACTATGCAAATAGAGAAAGATACCCAATGAAAGGCACCCAGCCTCACGTCACCTTACCTCCGTGCTCAGTTAGATCATGGAAAAGATCCTCCTGAAAGATGTGTTAAAACTCGTGGAAGATAGGGAGGTGATTAGAGGCAGTCAACATGGCGTCAACAGAGGCAAATCATGCCTGACTAATCCAGTGGCCTTCTACGATGCAGTGACTGCATCTCTGGACAAGGGATGAGCTACAGATATCATCTACCTGGACTTTGGTACAGTCCCCCACAGCATTCTGGTAGCTAAATTGGAGAGATATGGGTTTGATGGATGGACTGTCAGATGGGTAAGGAATTGGCTGGATGGCCATGTCCAAAGAGTTTCAGTCAATGGCTCAATATCCTAGTGGAAACCAGTAATGAGTGGTATGTCTCAAGGATCCATACTGGCATCAAAACTGTTTATTGGTAATTGGTAATAACATCTTTATCAATAACATAGATAGTGCAACCACAGCAAATTTGCTGATGACACCAAGCTGTGTGGTGCAGTTGATTTACTAGAGGAAAGGGATGCCTTCCAGAGGGATCTTTGATAGACTTGAGAAGTGGGCCTGTGTGAACCTCAAGAAGTTCAAAAAGTATAAGTGCAAGGTCCTGCATCTGGGTTGGGGCAATTCCCAATATCAGTACAGACTGAGGGATGAAGGGATTGAGAGGAGCCCTGCTGAGAAGGACTTGGGGGTGCTGGTGGATGAAAAGCTGGACATGAGCTGGCAAAGTGCACTTGCAGACCAGAAAGCCAATCATATCCTGGGCTGCATCAAAAGAAGCTAAATCGAGGGAGATTAGGTCGAGGGAGATGATTCTCCCCCTCTACTCTGCTCTGGTGAGACCCTACCTGCAGTGCTGCAACCATCTCTGGAGCTCTCAGCACAGGAAAAACGTGGACCTGTTGGCGCAATTCCAGAGGAGGGCCACAACGATGCTGGAGCACCTCTCCCGTAGAGAAAGGCTGGAAGTCTTGTTCTCTCTTCAGTCTGGAGAAGAAAAGGCTCCAGGGAGACCTTATTGTGGCCTTTCAGGGCTTCAAAGGGGCTTATAAGAAAGACAGAGAGAGACTTTTTATCAGGGCCTACAGTGACAGGAAAAGGGACAATGATTTTAAACTGAAAGAGGACAGATTTAGATGGAATATAAGGAGGAAATATTTTACAATGAGAGTAGTGAGACACTGGAACAGGTTGCTCAGAGATGTTGTGGAGGCCACATCATTGAAAGTGTTCAAGATCAGGTTGGATGGGACTTTGAGCAACCTGGTCTAGTGAATGATGTCCCTGGTCATGGCAAGGGGGTTGGATTAGATGATCTTTAAATGTCCCTTCCAGCCCAAACCCTTCTGTGATTTTATGATTCTATTAATTCCTTTGACATCTGTCAGATGAGGATAAGCAATGGCTTTCACCATAAACATTTTGGAAAATACACAATCTCTGAGGACAGGGGCACTATGCTTACCTCACTTTGTCCAGTCCTGCAAGCACCACATGTCAAGCTGCATTTTCAGGTAAGGCCCCACACTATTGCATTTGAACTACCATAGAGTAGTCACAAAGTTATCCTGTTGCAAAGAGGTGAGTAATTTTCCTATTTTACAAGTGGGATATTTGAGAGCCATGGGAATTAAAAGGGTTTTCAAAGAGATTTAATTAAATGTGGCCATCCAACCCACTGAAAAATTAGTTTAAATGAATTCCACCGCGTTCCCATCTTTTCTAAAGAGCTTAAAGAATATGAAGACAGTCATGAAACTCACACTGCCCTCCAATCAGATTCCTTCAAATGGCTCATAAGCAAGTTTTCAGTGTGGTTAGTGAGTAGAGAGTATGTATATTCCTCCATCACTTTATTTACAGGCTCTGTTGATATTTCTCTTCGCCTTAGCATGGGAAAGAGTTTGAGGCATCAGACATGTCTTCTTGTCACAACGTTGATCACTCTCTTTTTTCCCAAATATTCAGTTAAGTCTCATTCAGTTCATTTCCCCAAACTGCATTTGTGTAATGCCTGAGTAATAAAAGTCAGCAGAATGACGAGATGGAATTTCATCCTTTTGCATTATCATTGAAAAAGACATTACTATTCCCCTATCAAAAATATCCATCAACCTAATTACATCCCTTTTCTTCACAAAGTTTTAAAATAGGATACCTAAGTGTGATCGGCAATGTAGAGTTATTATTTAATGACCATAGGGGAGATACATTTTGATTCATTTTCTTACATGTTAAAAATTTATGACAAACATAAAACTCTGTTATAGCCACTGGATCATTTGTAACGGTCATAATTTTATTTAAATCATATATAGATAAAACATTATGTACATTTTAAAGCATTATGCCATTCTGAACCACTTGGGGAGACAGTCTGGTAGATTGGAAACAAGGTAAGTGGTAAGCATAATCTTAGCTGAAAAATAGGTGAACTCTGAAACTTGGCATCTGTAAAAGTGATTATTTTTTTTAGCCTTTTTTGATGCAATTTTTTAATCAAGCTTAATCGTGTCTCTGGGAAAGTCTAATTTTTCCCAGTTTATCTTAAGATTTTTAATACTGATTTTGTCATTGGCCTTGTAATATGACCTTGCTGTGCCTGGTTCAGTTTTGTTTGGCTCACCACTTAAGACTGAACAAGGAAAATTGTCTTAGAGCAACACATCTAATTCACCCCAGACCAGGGGAGAGAAAGGTTTTACATTAAACTGGAATTGCAACACTCCTGTCTGCTTTATAGGCATCCTAATAAATTTTAAAACAAACCCAGATGGGTTCTGTTCCATTGGAGATTATATGAAAAAATTCTCCTCTGTTGGAAAAAGTTGTTCCAGGACAGTAAAAAGAAAAGTCTGAAAAATGCAGAAATAATTTTAAAATGTAAAATACATTTATCCTGGAATTTTCCTATAAATAGGGATAGTGGATTTGCTTCCCTCTCCAAATTCCAGTTTAATAGCTCAGTGCTGGTTAAATCATTGATACTAATGCCTGCTCTTCTGCTAGAGAATTACACTTCCAAATATTTTTTCTTCTTAGTGTTTATTCAAAAGGAAGGTAGAGAATGCAGAGGGGTATACAAATTTTCTTCTCAAAATACTTGAATTTTGATTTTAAAATAACAGTTGTTGGTATACATGTACAAGGAAACTATGTCCTATAAACATCCTTCGGGATTTACAGGGGAGCTATCTCAGTAAAAAAATTTGATTCCTCTGTTTCATCAAATTAGGCATTGGCCCTCTGTGGTTAAAAAGATCTTCCTCTTTGCAGAGTTCTCTTGCAAAAACTAGGTTTTAACATCTGAGCCTGGACTGATCTAAAATGATGTAACAAACTGACTTTCCTTGGAGCTGTGCCCATCTTCATCAGGCCCATATTTTTATTATTAAGATATAGTCTCTGAAATCTTTTACGATGTTTTCACATGGGAAACAGCTGCCAGTTACCATTACTGGAAGCTGGAGAAAGCTCTCAGAGTGAAAGAAACAAGAGCTGTATTAAGGGCAGAAACCAATGGATCTGAATGGGAAGTAGTTTAAATGGTTGGTAAATAGACAATTTGCATATGTTTATGAATACACACATATGTTGCTGAGTAAGCATTTGGGCTATTTAATTCTGACTTGGGTAAAGTATTGTCTTCCCTTATAGACTGTATTGGGCAATGCCATGGAAACTGGCATGATGACCTACTTGAAAAAATCTCTTTTTTCATCTCTAAATCATGGATTTTTCTATCATATTTTAAATCATGCAGCTGCAAATTTACTTCGAATGGGTGAGACAAATAATAAGCCTCACAATATATCCTAAAAAGTCTCTCTCTTTTCTGTGAGAGACAAAAGTAAGGTACAGATGATCTATGATTTATGTTATAAAAGTAAATTATCACCGCTAAAGTCTTCTCCCAACTTCCTTTATTTTTAGAGTACAAAAGCATACCCTTCATTTGCTCCATTCTTCTGCTAGATAATATTTTGCAGGTGAAGGATTTTTTTTTTTTTTTCACTTTGGGGATTATTCCAAAATGAATGTTTGGGATATTTTTCGTTCCTTATATTTCTATTATTCTATCATAAGATTCCTTAGGGAACACTGAACCTCTAATAGCTAGATGTTTTATCTAAGACTGATGACAGGGTTACTTGTCTGTGACTCATGAAAGATTTTTGTGTTATGGTTGAATTTTATTTTGAGGGTATTTTTTTTTTTTTTTTACTATTTCAGCATAAATTATATGGAATTACCTGAAATAACTATGGCAAGTATGAGCTTGTATAACTAACAATAACAAGAAAAAAAAAAATCACTTAAATTTTCAATACTTATCTACAATATATATGAGTCAAGTACCTATACTGCTTGTTTCATTGCCATCAATATTAATTACAGCAATAAAAATGACTCAGTTATTGCTGTCCTGAAAAGATGTTAATGATGTGGTCATCGCTGAAATAGCTAAATTGGCTAATGTGATGGCACAATAAATTCAGACGATAATTGGCCTGATTCTCTTCTCTCTGACATCTGTGTAAATTAGGAGGTCCCTAAGCATAAAACTCGTGTAAATGAGATAAGATTCAGATCTTTGCTTTACAGCTGTGGAGACCTGTTTGTAACAGTTAGGCAATTTTAGTTAGCTGCTCTGCACTTTTGTACTACATCAGCTGGCATTTATATTCCATGTACGTAGCCACCTGCATCTCAAGTTTGTTATTCCCCTTTAATATCCAACTTACTAATGTAGTAATATTCTTGCATCAGTTACATTTTCCAGAAAATCACCAGGAACTATTTCATGATGAATAAATATAATAATAGGAAAATTAAATTTATATTTTGCATATATGAATAATCATACAAAAAAATCTTTTAACTAAATTCATGCTTAAAAAGATGGTTCTTTCAACCTTAGGAAAAAAACTTCTACTTGCCCCTCCTGTCTCTTTTATTTTAACTACATGACTGCATATTACTTTTCTACAAGGTCCGGGCCTCGTTTAGAGAACAGGCTGGACAGTCCGCTGTTAATGAACAGCAAGGCAATACTTTGTTTTTCAATTTCATTCAATGTTCTCAAGCTTTCTTTACTGTACAGTATTCGGACTTTGCTCTGAAGACAGAATGAATGATTTCTTCCCAGGATTTCCATGCTGCTTGTCTTTTGTAACATCCATGGGTTACACAAAAATTATTGCATTTTTGTGCATAATACTTCTGTTAGACAAAGAGATTATATTATTCTCATTCCAGAGAAGGAGAAGGGGAGACAATGGTTGACCTGGTTTTGCCCCACTTATTTTAGTTGTGTAACTGGTACCTAAGTCGACAGCCTAATAATTTCAGATTTAATCTATTGTCAATGGAAAGAAGCAAGATCTTTGCAGAACAACACAAATTTTAACTGGGTACCGTCTGTTTCAGCTCCCAGTACAGCATAAAGAAACTATGGTTCTAACTCTAATAGTGCCCAAAATTCACAGGCATAGATTCAGACTCCCATTTACCAGTGAGTTATGCAAGACTTAATTTTTCATCGGAATAAAATCAAGCCCGCTAGCAAGTGCATCTGTTTCCATCATTTTATTGTTTTCTTGAAGGAATGAGCCTCATGATCAATTTTGCTTGTGAGTTCTCTGATTCCTTAAAGTAGATGACCTGCAGATCCCATGCCAAGCACCCCCAAGGTGCAAAACACACTTTTAATAGCCAGCAGTAGGAATTTTGATTTAAACAACATGTCTAGGAATACAGAGGGTGTTCTGCAGAAGTAGGTCTGGACTTGGGTCCTCTGCAGATAGATTTCAACTGCCTCTGTCAGGACACCACACTTTCCCTTCCAGTAATCTACTCTCTAACACGTTATATATATTCCAATTTCTGTTTAAAAAATAAATAAATAAAATTAAACGACTCATTAAACTGAACAACCTGCACTTATCCCCAGCGCCTGGCCCACTTCTGGACCTTGGTGCTTAAGAAACTGAAATGGAGAATTCAGCCGCCAGCACGCAGTCGGTGAAATACTTTGGCACTTTGCAGTTTTTCACCACTTGACGCCCCTTGTCAAAACATTAAGGGGGATGTAGAGCAGCAGCATGTCATTATGTAACATTTTTACACATCATATTTATAAAGAGTCACACACATTTTATTCTTAATCTAGAACTCTGCTAATTAGATGCCGCTGACAGTTTGACTGCAGACTTTGAGTCTGAATACTGTCATGCTGTTCCTGGTTGGCATTTATAGTTGGCTGGTCCATAGAAGCATGGGCCATTCTGCTCAGGTTTTCAAGGCAAGACAGAAGCGTCGAAACTTTTCACCACTTATTCATCATCTCTCACTTGTTAATTAACGTCTGCATAGTGTTTTGAGCATGTGCTGTCAGAATTCTGTCTTTTATTTCCCTGGCGAAAAAGCCTAGAAAACACTATTGTGGATGCCCTACAAACAACCCAACCATCCCATCTAGGAAAAAAACAAGCCAGAGACCAAATCACCTGAGACTACGGCCTTCTGCAAAGCATTTAGATCACCATATTATCATAACAATACAGGTTATTGCTCTTGTGATTATAGGTTAAAGAGGTCTTTGTCATTTAGCTAGTTTGTGTTCAGCAAAAGTGGGACAATACAGAGCTCAGCAGCCGATGTAAAGCCACCCCCAAAGCATGGAAAGATAATCATCAAGTTAGTGACCTTTTGAACTAAAGGTACATACCAGGCAGATCTTACTTTCCCTCCTAGCAATTGTGTCTGGATAACATGCCAGAACATCCTACTGGTAGCTGGAATTTATGATATACCTCACTCAGCTCTGACCATGCTGCTAAATGGCCCATGTCCTGACCATCTTCCTACTACGTACAAGTCAATCATATATTGCAGATGTTTTGGGGGGTTGCCAGGTCCATTACAGCTGCTGTTAAAGGTATCCATTGCACTTCCATTCTCCAAAATTATAACCTTTGTAGATGATTATTTTTCTGTACAGACTACATGACACACGTCTACACAAAAGGATCAAGTCCCCTTCAAGGAAATTAAATAGGAATTCAGCAGCTTATAACCCCAATTCATCATATCTGCTTTCCGTAAATGCATGCCTTCTAATTTACTATGCATTTGCTATCGAAACTTTCCTGAATGCCAAATTTCAAGCATAGCAATGTAGGGAAATGGGTGTTTTCCAACTAAAATACCACCGCAATGCAGATTAAGAGGAGAGGCAACAAAGCTAGGAGTGATCAGAACAGGGAAAAGCTCCATCAGAAATGGCATTAATTCCTGGCTTTCCTGTTGATCGTCTGCTCATAATGATGTCTGTACCTATTGCATTCCCTAAATTATGCGGTCATCAGCAGATTGCAAAAGCTCTTGCAAGTATTTTGTTCACCAGTTATCTAAAACTTCTTGTGTCAAAGCTCAGTGACAACAAAGGCAAAAGGATTTATCCATTTCTGCTCATTTCAAAAGTAATAAATATTTTTTCGTGCTTCTTTCTACCAGCCAGGGTATTCATGCAACTACTGAAATGGTATCATCTATTTAATCCCTAAAAACGCACTTATTTGCTGAACTTGGAGACACATATATGGAAACATGGCCAGAATTTTTTTTTTATCTAGAGTCACTCTTCAAAGCCACGGAAACATATTTACAAGTAAAGGCAACTTTTAAAGACAGAGGGTTTTGGTTTCTTTTTCAGTATGAATTACTTCATGTTCCTGGAACACAGGATTACGCTGAGAGATCAAGTTTATCCAATATCTGTAAAGAACTGGCCGCTTCTTGAGGAGAGTAAAGTCATGGCTTTATGGAAAGGCAGACTTTACTTTTATCAGTTCAGCCTACTTAGTCTTGATCTCCTCATTTGAAGAACTGCAGAAAAGGGTGTGCGAGGTGGGGAAACGTGGGCATAATTGGACAGGAGAATGTTAGTCTTTTAGTTTTATTGTCTTTGTTCTCTGGAAACAAAAATTACTTTACATTTACCCACAGTAACCCAAGATCTTTCTCAGCTGTGAAATTTCCCCACAGAAATCTTACAGGGCAGTAGTAAATAATGCAGCACAAGGTAATGACAATGACACATTAGAGCTTGGTTTGAATGCATGCTGTGCTTAGTGCATGATGCAGAATTCCATGGACAGCAATATGAATGGGGGGGCAGGGGGACAAGAGGCTTGTTTGTGTTCAGATTACATAATCCACTCATCTTTGTTGTTACCGTTCTAGGCATTTTGTCCAAAAATGTTCTGCTTCTCATAAAGTGCATTCAGCCTTATCTGGAGCTCGGAAGCCTAAGGCTCTGTTACAATAGTTGTTTATAACTTAACTATTATAAAAAAAAAAAAACAAAAAAACCAAAAAAAAAACAACCAAGATAGCTGAACAGGAAAACACTTTTTCAGTCATAAATAAATAGCTCATTTGTACCTAGGGAGGAGAAGAATAGCTTTCAAAGAGCTTCCACTTCAATGGCAGAATCATGACTTCCAGGTAGAAACTATTAGAAGGCGGCTCTCAAAAACTAGATTCCTGCAGTTTGTTGCTGAAAGCTTATTGCTAAGAATTCCAAAATTACTCTGGCATATGAACACCTTTGTAGGTTTTTAGGTGTCCAACTTGGAACGAATGTCCAAAGCAGCCATTATGTAATACTAAGCATTTCCAGCTCCCGGAAAACCAGACATCCATGTCAAATATAAGAATAACCATCTAGAAATGGAAGAACACAAAGTTTTTGCCTAAGAGAGAATGAGTGGCAGCTGCAGACAGAGGAGCATGTTCATCTGGGGTAATTGAGGCCTTTGAAATACAATGGAGGTCAAGAAAAGAAATCTTGAAAAGTTTCCTATCAATTATCTAAGTAACAATTTATGACCTATTGTAAATATTGATTTTGTGCTCGGAAGCTTTTTTTCAGATAGGGGCCTGATTCTATATTGAAACGCGTAAATCAGAAACTATGCCTTGTTTATGATGATCCTGTTATGACTGTGTTTGGTACCGGTTATACTGGTATGAAACCAAAACACTGACAAAGCTTTTTCCTGTTTCCAAAGATGAATCAGCTATATTCAACAACTATGTCCCATGAGTGTTATAATTTCAACTATGATGTTATAGTAACATCAGGGTTGAAACACTGAAGTTTTGTGTGTTTACAAGACCTTATATATTAGCTCCAGCCAAATAGTGATATAAACCTACTCAAAAGAGTTGAGCTTTCAAAGATTAGGAAAAAAACCTCAGTTGTATTTTCCCCCTCGTGCATGTTTTGCAAAAAAATATTTATCCATTTCAGCAGAGTTCTTTTGGGCTTAGGGGTAAAAAGGAACAGAAGAATCAGAGTTCACACAGTGACACTGAGTTTGAACCACACATAAACAAAGTCTGTTACTAAATTTTAGTTGAGGTTGGTTTTATGCTAACTGACCTGCATTGCTGATCTCTCAGATCATCATCCATGTTACATTTGAACGTTTCCAAACTTCTAAAATAAACAGTGATATTTTTTCCCCTCTTTTTCTGTTATTCAGCTAGAAGAGTACACTACCAGTTTCCCTGGAATACAAGATTTCTAAGTAAAAACAGAGAAACCTCCTGAACTCTCCAAAGCGCATGCTGAAATGCAGCATTTCTCTACTCTTGAATTCCTTTCAGTAGGTGTTGAAACCTTTTATAGTAAATTGCATTTTATATGTTAGGAACTTCAAAAGAGGGTGTTAATATAATTGAGACATGATAAGTTTGACAGTCAGTGTCATTATATGAGTTTCACTCAGCAGCCTTCTGAGGCAAAAATAATAAAAAAAAATCTGTCTTCCTGAAGAAAGGAAGCTTATGCCTATAATGATGAAATAACTTCTTAATAACTTGCTTTAATCCATGAAGTCCTTGTCCCAGTCCCAATATTCAACACTTTAAAGTGGATTACATGTAACTATTCTGACTCCCATATTTCTGATATCATTTTAAAAATGGATCTTTAGCAGCAATATCATTATATTCTGTGGTTATTGCTCTCCCTTGTATTTGTATAAAAGTACAGATGGGCAAATATCTTACAGTGAGCTACTTAACACTTACTTTAAATCTCATTGCCCTTCAATGTGTATCAATAGGCTGCGCTCCTGCCCCAAATTGCCACTTTTCCCATAATTTGAGAGGCTGTAACTATTATGAAGTATGTTTCTATGTTTGTTGAAGATCAAGATAAATAACAGAGAAAGGCCTGGGGACAGCTGTGAATAGAGCTGCCAGCAATGTTATTTGGAGAGCCTGGGAACAGGGACACTCTGAGTATCGATTAGTTGATTCATTTCCTGATGAAATTTTGGTCACCAACATGTGATTTAGTTGATCAGTAAATGTTAGGATTCAGACTGCTAAAAAGGATAGGGAGGGTTTTTTTGGTCTTTTTCAGACCTATGAGGACAAGCCAAAATAACTGATCAACAAACCCAAATGATACTAGATATGTACAATACATAAAGAAGAATCATTTTCGATCATATAAGCTAATATAGAATGAAATCAAGCACAAATCTGACTGCTAAATCCTTGGGAATATTCTTGGATGTGTCACCCAGTGGGACCTGGACAAGCTCAAGAAGTGGGTCCTTGTGACCTTTGTGAGGTTCAACAAGGCCAAGTGTAAGGTCCTGCACCTGGGTGAGGGCAAACCCCTGTATCAAAACAGGCAGGGCGATGAAGGGATTGAGAGGAGCCCTGCTGGGAAAGGCTTGAGGGTGCTGGTGGATGAAAAGCTGGACATGAGTCAGCAATGTGCACTCGCAGTCCAAAGAGCCAACTGTATCCTGGTCTGCATCAAAAGCTGTGTGGCCAGCAGGGCAAGGAAGGGGATTCTGCCTCTCTGCTCTTGTGAGACCCCACCCAAAGTGCTGCATCCAGCTCTGGGGCCCCCAACATAAGAAGGACATTGGAGCAGGTCCAGACGAGTGCCACAAAGATGATCAGAGGGATGGAGCGCTTCTGCTATGAGGACAGGCTGAGAGAGTTGGGGTTGTTCAGCCTGGAGAAGAGAAGGAGACCTTACTGTGGCCTTTTAGTACTTAAAGAAGGCCTAGAGGAAAGATGGGGACAAACTTCTTAGCAGGGCCTGTTGTGATAGGACAAGATATACGTAAGAAAGTTTGTACTCTGAGGGAAGTGAAACACTGGAACAGGTTGCTCAAAGAGGTGATAGATGCTCCATTCCTGGAAACATTCAAGGCCAGGTTGGACAGGGCTCTGAGCAACCTGGTCTAATTGAAGATGTCCCTGCTTATTGCAGGGGGGTTTGAGTGGATGACGTGTAAAGGTCCCTTCCAACCCAAACTATGCTATGTTTCTATGATTCTCTGGTACGTGAAACTGATTCTGCTTTGTAAAGAGCTCAGAGAGTTCCTGGGGCTTGCACCATCTCTCAGTATTCCTTGCTGAGAGCATTGTGCTGTCTAGTTTGCCTCTCTATTCCTTCCAGCCTGCATTTTTATAGACACTCCTTCTGAAAACATCAGAAAGTTTTATAAATTCCAAATATAGAGAAAGTCTTTCATGCAGTCACCCTATTAGACAGATAACATTCACTTTGAAACAAGATCCAGACAAAGATCAAAGATGACAGAGTTTATAGTGAAATCAGGAATGGACACAGCAGTAGACGTTCTTCTGCATAAGCATTGCATTGTATAAACATTTTACAGTTACAAAAATGAGACTTCAGATTTTTCAGGCCTGCCTAGCATAGCTCCAGCCTTCACAGGAACCTATTCTTCACCTAAACTCATTCCGCTGTCACTTAGCTGTTACTCTGACCTTGGGGGTCTTATTCCTTGCTGATCTGAGTGAATCAGAATTTAAACCCAAATGCTTGTAAATACAGATCTCCAGTTAAGCGCTGCAGGCACCTTTTAATCTTACAATGATTCACGTAAAATCCCTGTAAAGGAGGATGGGCTCTATTTTACAAAGTCCCGCTTTCAACAGTTTGAATCAAGAAGAGAGGAGGAATATTGTGCACAACTAAAACTGAGGAGGGATGTTGAAAGCCAGGCCTAGTTCACACCACTAAATTTGACAGTATTTCTGCACTGTGCCACCTCATCCATTTTACAAGCCTGTTCATCTTCCCATGGACTTGAAGACAAATGATCCAAGTGTGGTAAAACCTATGTTCTATGAAGAACAGTGCTCCATCCAGGCTGTTGTGCAGCTCATATTCCTTAGGTTAGGTACTTCCACCTCACTTGGCCAGACAATTCTGCTTCTCTAGGAATACTCAGACCACTTCAGACCTTCCTAAGCATCTCAAAATAGAGGTTTGTGAACATACATCTCAAGAGAAATAAAAGCACCAACTACACATTCTCAGTTTTGCAGTAGGCAGCAAAAGGAGGAGAGAGAAGAAAGACAGATTTTGGCAACAGTACCTTAAATCAAATCAGGCATGAGGTTGAAGGGAAGCATGGGACATGCAAGAAGGGTGGAGGGAAGCAGGAACAGGAGCACTAGGCAGGCAAGGAGAGCTGAGCAATCAGGTCAATGACTGGTTTGTAGAGGAGCATCACTGTAGTATGCTGCATGGTGAGAGAATAGATTTGTTGTGCTGCAACAGCATTTGATGGGTTAATAACATCAGCTATTTATTATTCTTATGGCTCACAGCTGGTTCTTTGAGCCTTACCACCTCAGTTCCAACGCTACCAGTCATTTATTCAGTCCTCTAAAAATGTTCACCTCAGGTATTTCAGATCCATGACAACTTTGGTGCCTCCTCTCATTTATAATGGTGTTTGTATTCACGCTGTAGAACTTTCCAAAGACCACATGGAACAGTGTACCAGTGAATTTGTCAAGGTTTTCGTGGGTTTGAGGGAGGTCTGTAAGATCTTCATCACAGCCAGCATTTAAGTGCTGGACTCCACACGCACAGGACATCAGTCTGTAAGAGTTTGCAGATATTATCCCCAGGTCCCTCGTCTGGTCTCCAATGTCCAGGACTTGCTACAGTTCATCTTATGTACTTATTACATCAGTCACCGTTGATAGAGCTAGCTTTTCAGTAACCGTTCTCGTGGCACTTTCATCAACGTCTTTCCTGAGGGAACAGTCTATGTTGGTTCCCATGAAGCAGCTTCACATAAGTCACCATCAGTGACTCTGTCCCCTTGAAGGAACATTCTTTTAAAACTCTAACCTGCATGATCTACTCTGGTGGCACAGCCTCAAAACTTCTTTATGTTTACTGGAGATTAAAGCTACCCTTTCCAGTCTTCCTGTCTTTCATCCAGACCTGAAGAGAAAGTAAAACCAGTGCACCACAGGGAGAACTTGCTCTGTCATGGTGAGAATGTGACACATCCTCAAATTACAGTGGGGATAGTTGAAACATGATGGGGGAAGGCCTGTGTTATAACACTAGTAAATTAAATGTACTTTTGTAGCTTTTTGTATCTTACACAACCCAGCAGGAATGACATGAGAGAAGATGACAGGCAAGCACATGCCTCAGCTAAGGAGAGGGGAAAGAAGGTGAGGAAGCAGGAGGTGGTGATAGAGCATGAATAGCTTCACAAGGCATCCCCAGACAATCAAGCTGACAGAAGGAGTGGGAGTTTGCAGGAAAACTTTCTGCAGTCTCATTAGATTGGGAGCAGGCTGATGAGAGCTGTAAATAACAGGTGCTTTATTTAACAAGGGAGAGAGAACATGAGAATGAAACGAAAGAAAACGATTAGGACTGAAGTTTCACCAAGGGTTTCAGAGGCTGAGGTTATGACGGGGAAGAGTGTGGTGCTCTGCCTCTTTCTGTCCCTTTGGCTTTGTGTAGGCTCAGAGGCAGGAGGTCTGAAGGTCTCCTAGGAACACTAACCTCCTCCACCCTGCAGGCATCTGCCATAATATGCGCATCCTTGCAAAGATCTGTAGCTTTCCACAGCTTCAGCCTCTATAGTATTCCTTCAAGGACAGGTTAGTAATGCCACACAGGGCCTGGGACAGATGACATTTCAGGTGGAGCTACTGGATCAGATGACCAGTGCAACATTTTATGAACTCCATGTTGTGACCGGCAGATGTGAATAACCCTCTCTCATTCATTAATGGTCTTGGCTCTGTTTCCTGGAGAAACAACTTTTGAGGTGGCCCAAAGCCTTTGGCATGTAGGACATCTCTGAGGGACAGAGATACACTTCCATATGTTCAGAAAATCAGTGCTTGAGATTAGCCATAGCCTGCAGAGTTCTCTTAACCTTTCTGAGCAAATCTTGACATTTCTTCTCCACCTTCCAAAAACGCCAAGAAAACTCGTTCACCAAAATAGCCAGTTCCACCACTCCCAGGAACAGAACACTATGTACCATAAAATTCAAATTCATAAATTTGTTTTTTTGATAAATGGGACCTATCTATGAGGATTTTAGCTCTGTATACTTAACCAGGGAACTTCTTATCAAGTTTACTATGAAATTGTTACCAGAGATAGCATAGCATAGCATAGGTATCCAGCAGGTACACAAGACGTGCAGCAATCATCAGTTTCTTTACTTTTCTCATTGCATCAGAATATGTGAGTAGCAGTCTTCCTTTTTTTTGTATTTCCTTTCAATACAATAGCAGTAAAGAAATGTTAACCTTCTTTTGTCTTCATGGTTCAGAATGAGATGAACATTGCAGGCTACCGTGTGACCATCTTAAAATTGCCAATTTTTAAGCTAATTATGAAAGAATTTGAAACTATCTCCACTTGCTTTCAACACTTCATGGTGGTCACCTGGCCAAGAAATGGGAATCTACTTTTGCAGGAGACAGTTTGCTCAATAGCAACTGGCAGACTTGCAGCTAATTGTATCTTGCCTTGGTATTTGGTCACAGTAGCTGGCTCTCCCTAAACTCCTGAAGGCAAAGTAAATCGAAGGCTGCTTCCTCTCTCAGAGGCAGGGTAGTACTACGAAGTTGACAAGCAGCATCTAGTCTTGTACATATCAGCATGCAGCTCCCTCATCTACCAGGACTCTAAAGAAACCAAGAGATGCCACTTCATCCTGCAGCAAGTTACCACTTTGTGCCTGGACAGCTGGATTTTTGTTCTGTGGAGGGCAGTAAAAAATAGAAATAATTTTTCACTCAGTGGGTGCTTGATATAGATATATATACTCCTGTAGACACATTTCAAACTTCATAACAGGGAAACACTCCAAAATCCTGAAAATATTTAACTTTTTTTTTTTTTTTATGTTACACATTTGCCTAAGGGTAGCACAGGTTCACTTACCTTTTGCAGTCTGGTTTATGTCCATGCACCACTAGATATACAGGGATATAGTGATTCATCTCATCTGACTTTAGATGTCTGTTCCTTAGTTGCTTTGGCTACCTGTTTCTCTCTTTGTAATCACTTCAGAGACGAGAGGGCTTTAAGGTAAAATTCATTTGACCTATTTTAGACATTGGCTTTAGCATGAAATAAATTGCACTCCACAAGTTCTCATTTCTCTCCAGAGTGAGCCTCGGGTGACCAGCTCAACCACAGCTGCCTATGGTGCGGCTGTCTACAGCTGTGTTAAATCTGTCCCACCCATGAATCTCACTCAGTGCCTATATCCACTGAAATCAATGGTGAAACTCCCTTAGGCTTTGGGTACAGTTCTGCCCCATTTCATCTTTGAGAATAAATGGATGTGCTTGCAGATATTTTAAACACATAGTGGGCTTTTACTTTCCCAAAGATTTAGGATAGCATCTTAAAGACTCATTAAATATCTGTATTGAGTTGCTCCTGTTCACTGACCTGTTTGAAATGAAAATTAAGTTAGTGTGATAGGGTTGGAGGCGTAACATTCTTCTGCAGGTTTGAAATTGTAGAGGTAATTGTTTTATTAAAATATTTGCTCTTTTGCTCCCTACAAGGTTTTTGATGGCCTGGAAGTCATTGTATAGCACCATGCTAGCCGTTAGTGCTTTGATTTCCACAATGCCTTTCTTTATTTAATAGGCCTGAAATATTGATTAACATTTACAGCTTCAATTCCAAGCCCTTGCCAGGGGTCACAGAGAGCCAGAGAGAGCTGGTTGTGCCAGTCAAATTTTGAGGTGTAATGAAATCCCCTACTGTGCCTGTCAACTTATCCAGTGTACAGGTCATTTCCCACAAGGTCTGCAGTGTTGAAAGAAGCAGTTTTCACTTGAAATGTTTCATAGGCAAAGGCAAAATATATCTCCAGTATTGTATGCTTTATCCTTTTGTCTAATATTGAATAGGCTCATTGCTTCACACAATTTTTGCCCCCAAAGCTTTCTGAGTCAATAGAAGAAGAATGTTTCAGGTGGGCACAAGTCAAGACTCTCAGTGTAAATGCTTTATTACTGTTGTCAAGGAATTTCACTGTAACTAAGGCTAGAGATAGACAAACCTCAAAAGGACTGGAATGTCAATTCATTTTAGTTAAGTGTTGAATGATTCTTTTATTCTTCCAAATATTACAAAGCTCCCTTTGAAAGATACTTGCATCCTTCCTCCAAAAATGTCCTCTTTCTTAATTTGTTCCAAGACCACAATTTGCCTTCAAACTCAAACTTCAAACCAAGTCCAAATAGAATCTATTCTATTCCATCATATTCTTTATCTGATTTTTCTTTTTCATGATCAGGATGCTTTTGTCTTCTCATCTCCTACAGAGAAGAGAAAGAATGTGCAGCAAAACGTTTTGTTTTCTTAGGATTTTAGTTTTTCTACTGCTGTTAAATTTTAAATATCTGTTTTCAAAAAGGTTGTTTTAAAGAAAGATATCTTGTTCTTTGAGTGACAGTCTGGTGAAGGTTCTTGTGATGGTCTGTGTTCAGATTCACTATGTAGATTAACAGTTGACCCCAGAAACGTAATGTTGCCTGCAGGATCCAGTTTTAGATTGACTATAACGAATGACTTTGTGCCAGAAAATTAAAGTTGCTGACCCAAGTCTCCTATGTAAGGCAATATTGTCTCAAGATCAAAATTTCTGAATGGTGCAATGGAGGAGTATTGTTTTTTGCCCTTTGTTCTCTAACTGGGGGACACAACTATCTGAGCTAGTAAATACTTCCACCACCATGTCCCAACCTGAACTCAAATGGTGGCTTTGATTTGCAAGTTTACAGTTGACTTTGGCCAGCTTCTCTGTCAGCTTCATTTGTAACGGGACATTTGATACTGATGCATGGCTGGATAGAACTACCAATAGATTCAAAAATAATTTCTTCAGTATTTGCTGAGTATATTTGCTGAAAGAAGAGGGAAAATATCCATCTGAGAATGATATGTTGGATATTTTAGATATGAACGGCAAAAGTTCAGGAGGGATCCAATCCACTAGCTTAATTGAAAATTTCTAGCTATCTAAATGCAATGGATATTGCAAAAGGGAAAGGGGCTTTCCATCGCAGATGGATGATGAGGAAAATCCTGCTATTTGGCATTCCACAGAAAGTGCACATCTTCTCCCTCAAATATGTCTTTATTTATTTATTATTTAGGAGCTTTGCACTAAAATAAGTGCCAAACATGGAACCTCGATAAATATTTTACCATCAGAGTTTGGTTTCCTATCATCAGGAATAAGCTTCAGTGAAACTTTGGCTACAAGATTCCCTTGACCCGCACGAAAAATCCAGTTCTGTTGCTGAGAAATTAATTATGGCCTGTATAAACCTTTGTTTCGGTCATTATACTTAAAATTCTGCATTCTTCACCGAGATCAAGATGTCTCAAGCAAGAGCTTTTCTGGAAAAGGGAACAAAAAGGATTATTTTTCCAGTAGAAAAGATATAAAATTCTAATGATCCATGAGTGATTCCTAGGGGTGGGATCCCATTTAAGGTTTAAGGACCTATATATAGCTCTCTGTATGTGAGCTGAGTATTTCATTTCCTGATAGGTACAGCCAACAGACATTGTATCCAGAGAACTATTTAGCTGACCAGCCATTAAAAGTAAATTCAACAAGTTTTCTGAAGCTTAAATATCTGGGGCCTTGTGAAAAGCCTAAGGCATTCCTAGTGGACTGACACATGTAACATAGGATTTATGGGAGACACCATTGAGAAGCAGCAACTAGAGCCCAAGCAAGGTATTTCTCAGAATCTAAAATGACACAAGACTGCATTTAGGCAACTGGATGTCACCCTAGATAACTGCTTCAGGGTGAGCTGATAATCTAAGCAACACAGATACCTCTGCTTTCAGACAAGGAGACATCCTAGAGCATTTGAGACATTCACATAGATTGGACAAACATGACGCAGGCCCTGTAGGAGACACAAGCCCTACTGAAAAAGCAGCTGTGAGCCAAGCGAGAGCCACAAGGGAACCTCAAATGGCAGTAGACACATTCATTCAGGCATATTAACTGAGTTCTAGAACCCATTGACTGTCGTAATTACATTTCCCTTAACTATACCAGGAGCTCAGACACTTAGCAGATGTGTAGACACCTGCAGGTAAACTGTTCTGGGACTTTTGTGTTTTGTCATGTCAATACACATATAGAAATTTCTGAGAATAACACATCTGAAGAATCTCAGGATTGGATTGGCAATAAGAAGTGTTTTTATGGATGCACAGGTCTATAGTGGACTCTAAATCAATATAAAATCCAGGCAACTTTAACTCCATTCTGTGTCAAGAGATGAATTACTCAGAACAAGTTTTCTTACCTTATACACTTCTCTCACATTCAGTGTTTTCAGAAAAGATACCAATTTCTCCCCTTGTTAAAATGAGATGTGTGCAGAAGGAAGACTTCTCTGCTCCTAGACCTACTGGGTTCAGATCTCGGGTGCCCTGCATCTCAGCGCTGCACTCAACATGCAGCAACAGATTATCTGTGAATTTTTAAATGTTACCTTGCATAGCACAGAATCATGGAATCATAGAATATCTCAAGTTGGAAGGGACCCATAAGGATCCTCGAGTGCAAATCCCTATTTTTTCACAGGACAAAAGTAAACCATATGACTAAGAGTGTTGCCCAGAAGCTCCTTGAACTCTGACAGGCCTGGTGCCGTGACCACTTCCCTGGGGAGCCTGTTCCAGTGACAGACCACCCTCTCAGTAAAGAACCTTTTCCTAATGTCCAGTCTGAACTTCCCCTGATGCAGCTTCATTCCATTTCCTCTTTTCTTATCCCTGATCACCAGAGAGAGGAGATCAGCACCTCCCTCTCTGCTGCCTGCCTTGAGGAAGGTGTAGACTGCCATGAGGCCACCCTCAGCCTTCTCTTTTCCAAGCTGAACAAGCCAAGTAGTCTCAGCTGTTCCTCATAAGTCTTACCCTCAAGACCTTTCACCATCTTGGTAGCCCTCTTCTGGGCACACTCTTATAGTTTAACTTCTTTCTTATATTGAGGCACCCACAACTGCACACAGTGCTTGAGTTGGGGCATCCTAGCAGGGAAAGGTAAGTTTGATCTTTCATGTAATTGAGACTATTTCCCCACTTCCCTGGTTTTCCTACTTGATTGTCATTCCTTGTTTCACAGTCTAAGTCAGCTGGCTCCCCGCCCCTTTGTTGCTAAGTCACTCTTGAAAAAATTGGAAAAACTTTGCACAGGTTCCGCTCCTCTTACATCAGATCTATGCATCCTTGTCTCCTTGTTAGTAGTCTAATGGTCTTATCCAGAGACTAAATATGCCTGCTGGATGAAACTTAATCTATCATCTGTTGTGTGTGGTGAGGACACACTTGGGCAGACACAGTTTAGGGCTGTGAGAATTTGCTCATTTGTTTGGGTTTCCCCACACCTCAGATGAATTTCGCTTTTCTTCTAGGGTGGCTAGGACTCTCCCTTTTGTTTCTACATTCCGATTCTCTGCTCTTCTCATTTCTAAATCAACTCAAAGAGCTTTCTTAGAAAGCTGCACAATGCAGAGTGCAGTCTCGTCTCATCTTCATGGAATACCCTGACCCAAAGGATCTGTGACTGTAATCTTCCTCAGATTAATTGGATTTCTTGGTATGACCACTTTCTTTGACTGGGGAGGGTGGCTGTTATTTCAATACTGATATTATTTTGCTCTATATGAAGTAGTTAAACATGAATTGGTATGACAAAAGTGACACATATCTGACTTACTCTTGGAAAGTCCAACCAGCAACACCATGGAAGTCTCTTTGTTTTGTAGTCCACTGAAAATGTCATTCATGCAAGCAGAGGAAAGCAATAAGAAATCGAGAACAGACGACTTCAGCACACTCGACTGCATGAGTGGACTCTTCTCCTAAGTGGAGGGACAGGTTGAATCAGGTTAGTGAAGAAGGAAAGTGAACAAAAATATCTAATACTCTAAGCCTGCAAGCGAAAGACAGGACTCAGCCACTTTCCCTTTTCTGATTCAGGCCTTCATTTTCAAAGGAAAACACTGTGCTTCTAGATGAGGCAAGCCTTTTGTTTGACTTTAAACAAGAAAGAAAAGAAAAATTGCAGTTCAGATCAACTCAAACATTGTGTTTTTTCTAAAAAGGGGTAAACAGAAAAAGTGATAACTAACAGAGCCCTAATGAAAAGAAGATAGGCTCAGATGAAATTGAATTTCAACAGAATATCTGTGCCTAACTCCCTTCTCATGTGAACAATCTAGGTCACAGCTATTGTCTCCTGGCATTACTATGCATTGGCTTCTAGTGGTATCTTTCCAATGTGTTTTTGACACCTCTCTCCCACACCATTCCATACCCAACTCCATTCCTCACAGCAGCTTTTCAGCTATGTACCTCTAGTTCCAGCTATAAAGCTTTATTTTTTCAAACTATTTTCACAATTTCTGCTTTCTTATATTTTCCTTTGCTTAGGAAAATAAGTTCTGTTGACTTTAATTAAGCTTGACTAGGCTCCAGAGCTTGGAATTTCACTCTTATTTTTGTGAAGAAAATATTGTGCTTGCTCTCTAAGTTGCATTTCTTGATTCTTACTAGTTTTATCACTCTACTGTCAACATGAATGTAACCCCCTCCAGTTAAACCATTGTCTTTTTAAGGTAACTTTGTAGTATTAAAGGCAAATCTGTAACCCTTTCATCAAGTTGACATTGTAGCAACCTGAGATACCCCTGACTGCAGCAGTGCTGGGGGCATGAATTCTAACATTCTGCTGTAGGCTAAATTGTAAAAAAGGCATTAGCGGCTGTGATTGACCGTATCTGGTATAAATCAACTATAATGTATTTAAACTAGTGGTTTTTCATTAGATGTACGCAGGGCTAGGAACAACACAACATGATCAGAAGAAATCTCTGTTGCAATTCAGAAATAACATTGGCATTTGCATTTGCTGGTCTCTAATTGTGACACCTTTCATAAGGGTCTTAATTTTCTATTTTCCTCGTGCCACACTTTAAGCTCACTTCACCTCTCTGCCCCCAAGCAAAATGGGATGTTGACTTATTGCCGAAGCCATGAAAGTCTTCTCTTTTTCTGTGTTTTTGCCATAATCTTTTTAGCAGCCTCGTCCTCCGCTACATTTTCTGGGTCTAATAATCACCTTTCTTTGATTAACTGTAAGTGAAGCTTACAGGCAGTTTTGGGTTTTGGTTTTGGGTTTTTTTAAGTTTTAATGTAAACCAGACAGAGATTTAGAAGCACAGATCCTTTTGAGTTCTGTGGTGGTGGTGTGTTCCTACATACAATAAAGGTGCTTTTGAAGGTCTCCCTCTGGGTGCCTCAAATAGCACTTACACTGTAGAAACTTAAATGGAAGTGAAGATGTAAAACAAATGCTGAGCACCCACAGATTCCTTCAGCTTTAGTAGTTATTGCAGGTGCTTTGTCACTTCTGAAATTTGCACATTTTCACTCAATTTGGAAAAGCCAGCACATTTGCAAAAGTGAAGTCTCCACCCTGAAGAGTTTAGTGTTTCAATAAATTTGTTACCAAGGGAAAAAGAAGATGGAGACCTCAAGACACTTGTCTAATTTCAGCTTCTCATCACACGAGCCCGCACTTTAATGCTTGATGACAAATACAGTCTATAATTCATCAATTCCTAAAGCAGAAGCAGGGAATCTGTATCTTCAGGACAGCTTGAGATTTCTTTTTACATGACTCACTGTCACTTTACAGTGTGACAGAGGGTGGTGTAGGCAAGGTGCCTGAGCAATCTGCTTCACTCTGAGGAGGGAAAGGTACCCATACCTGGCTTAAAAGGTCCTCTTGGAGCTTTCCCATTGACTTCCATCAAATTACATTAGACACTGAATCCTGGCAGAGATTTTGAAATCCCAAAGGAGCTACTATGGGTTCAGTTCACAAAAATGTCAAGACATCTACATCTAATTAAGAGTTTACTCTGTAGAAATTCAATAGCCATTTAAATTAATTGTGATTTGGTGATCCAGTCTCCCACACAGCTAGGAAACCAACCTAACATTTAAACATTTACACAAGTTGTTTTCATGGATTTCCCCCTTGCTTTTTCTTTTCTTGTCTTTTTTTTTTTTAATAGTCCGTATCTTAAAACATACAGATTTTTAGACATATGGATTTAATGTTCTGAAATACAAGTAAGAAATGTGAGAACATTTTGCAGGGTTAAAATGAAGCTAGGGCAAATAGCAAAAGACTTGTTTCCTACTCGTAAGTCTGGGCCTATTTTATAGTAGAAGGAAGAAAACTTTCCTTGAAAAGGCATGTTCTAATTGAACATGAACTAAACATATCTTTAGGCTAGCTCTTTATTTCCCCCCTCTTATCTTAACAGAAGATATACATTATCAAAATTATATTAAAGGGTTTTTATTGAAATGAATGTTGGACTTACTGATATTAATAGCCTTACCTCCTTGAGTACCTGTTCATAACTAAAGGAAGGTCAGAAGCTCGATGTTGCTAAGCCAGGAGTTCAGACATTACCAAAAGATTTAAAATGTGGCTTAGACATAACTTGTATAGGGCATTTAATTTGCCTTTTGACTCAGTGAGACCCCAGGAACTCATATTTTTCAAGTTCTCCCCATATCCCTGGGGGGAGCAAGAAACTTAGTTCCTTTGAAACAAAAACTGAGAAGCAGAAGCTTATGTAGAAAAAAAAAAAAAAAAGGACAAATATCATAAAGTTCAGGATGAAATCTTGAGATATGACAATATTGTGATCTGGACCTTTGTGATTACAGCCACAGAGGAATGGTCTCATCTCCTTTATCTCAGAAGAAGGACTGAAGTTCTCTGAGAGAAGACAGTGTCACAAAAATAACAAAGAAGCCTTCAAAGATGATTCTCTCACCTCCATGGGAACTTCTGCACTCCTTGAAAAGGGAGCTTTGTGCTGTTTCTTTAACACTATGTCTTTCACAAATACTGTGGTGAAGGTGATTCTGGTGGAAATGTACAAAAATAAAATTTTAACAAAAAGAAGTGACTTTTTCAGAACTTAAAAAGTTAAAAAGTCCCCTAATGAGTGTCCCACTTCTAGGCAATATATGAATGTAAATTTAAGTTTGTACATCTTCATATATCTTACACACTTGTTTTACTCAAATATTCCAGTGGTCTGAAGCCCAGGAGTGAGAAAGTTAGTTGAAAATTCTTTACCAAGTGTTATTATGTAGTCAAGAATTTACACTATATTGAAAATAATTTCTTTTTACTTGTTGCTAAAAAGCATTACTTTTCATACATACTTCTGAAAAATTATAAAAATTTTCAGAAAAGTGAACTTTTTTTTTTTCTGTCCAGATTTTTCCAAATTTTAAGGTAGAAAAATGAGGAAAAATAAAAGGGAGAAGAACAAAGGACTAGAGGCAGGGGAGGAATTAGAAAACTGTGCTTAAAAACTAATCAGTTCTGTACTGAACCCATGTCATTCTATCTTCGTCCTCCCTTTTTCTGTCTTTTTTTTCTTTCTACTCATAGCTGGTAAGTAGCGTGGCCCAAATTATAGATCATTTATATTGTATTAATATTCACCATTCCTTATTTTGACAAAACACTGATAAAAGTTGTTTGCTGAAGAAATACATTAATATTAATAAGTGAATAATGAGTTCACTTAAGACTTTCATTATCTGTACATTCATAAGTTTGAAAGATGAATATGATATCTGAGCAAAAAATATTGCTAATTATATTCTCAGCTCAATCACCAGAACAGCAGAGCTTTTTCTAGAGATGTACCAAAAGCAGAAATCAAAATATCAGCCTTGAACTTAAGAGTGGAGGTGAAATGCAACCCCAGATCCATTGCTTAGTTCTAGCTTTACTCTTTATCGTGCCATAACTTTCTAAATATTTGTTGAAAGACCTCTTGGGAGTTCTTATGTTTGTTGCAAAAGACTGGCCATACTTATTCCAGTAAGGGAAAACATTGTCCTCACTGTAAACAAAAAGCAGCTGGACTGTGCTGATGAGCTCCAGTGAGAGCACAGTTTATGCACATTTTGTTATAGGTAGGCATTTGTGTATTGTCTGCTTCTCCAGCAGAGTTTTGTTTTATCTTGGAGCCGGTACTCTCCGCACCAAGATGCATGCAAATAGTCTTCCCATGAGCTCTTACAAAAAAGTGATTGCAGCACAAATCAAAACAGTCACAAACTTACAAAGCTGCCCTAAAATTGGTCTGAGAACTAGTTGAGGACCAAAGAACAGCTGGACTGGGCAAGTGATGGCCACCAAAGGCTGAGATAACTCCCTTACTGGAGTCTGGGATTGTTTGTTTCCAGGAGACACAGGAGAGCAAAGTCCACCCTAGGAAAATTTTCTTGTCACCTCGTTCATGCTTTGGAAATTGAATTGCACAATGTTTTTTTTGCAGGAAGAAAGAAACAAACACAAAACAAAACCTTTCACAAAACAGTTTTACTGTACATTTGAGGACAAAAATAATAAGACCAACTCAGTCTTCAGTGCCAAGTAAAGTCAGGAAAATAATTTTCTTCAATGTTTTGACTGAGTCTATTAGGCCCTCTTCATTATAAAACTTCCTGTATTGTTCCCAGTGGGAAACATGATTCCAGAGTAACTTGTCTGTCAGATTTGTTCTGGTTGAACAGCATGAAGATCGAATCTTTAAATTAATGTAGGAACTAGAACAGTTGAAATGGCTGAAAGATGCTTTGCCTATTACAAGTTTATGCTTATGGAATGTAAATTTTGATGTATTTTTGCCTTATTTAGACATATCTAATTGCTGGGTCAGCTGGAAACTTGCTTCAGTCCAACTTGGGTCTGACTTATTCTCTTAAAATATCTATCCATCATCTGTAAAAGGATATTTGTCCAATTACTGCCCTAACTTGCATGCCTCAGTTAAATGCCAAAAGATTGGTGAGATGAATCTGTATATCTATGTTTGTGTTAACTAATATTCTGAAACGAACAATGTATATATATTTCTGAATAAATCCTTTTTATTTCCTTGATGTGAAACAGAAAGATTTTTCCCAGTGGGCCACATGACTATTCCAGAGGGCAAGTTCAGTCATCAAATGGTCCATTGACCATAAGGACCGTTATGTTCTGATTTGTAGCCCAAATGAAATGCTCTAATGTGAGCACAGTGAATGCCTTCCAGTATGATCACTTGTTAGGTAAAACAGGCAAAGTTACGGTATTTTGTTTTAAAGAATTACTTTTACCTTTTCTGAACTGGGGCTGTAACTAATATGAAGATATTTCAAGATGAAGGCATTCATATTTCAAGGAACAAAACAAAGAGATATTGTAATGGCATATGTGAGCTACATCTACCCTGAGGCATTTACCATAAAGTTCAGTTTATTTTTTATTACATCATTCCGACAGCTTTGAATAGGAAAAGTGAACATATTGGGATTGTCACTGGGAACTACCGTTTGCGTCTTTTGATGCATGTGGGAGAGGGAGTATTAGGAAAAGTATCAGCATCTGTGTGCACACAGGCATGTAGAGCCAGAGAGCTCCCTTAGTTCCATTTCATTTAGAAGCCAAGAGGGACAAAACAGTTAAGCCAACTGCTGCTTTTTTTTGCAGGGAAAGGAGGGAGGGATGAAGATTGGGAAGAAGGAAAGGAAGGGGGAATGGATGGAGGGTGAGAGAGAGGGAAGGAAGGAGAGAAGAAAGTAGGCAAGCAGGCAGGCAAGTGTGCAGGAAGGAGAGACAAATAGAGGGGGGGAAAAGCATAATAAAGAGAAGCAGTAAGAACAAAAACAAAGAGTGAAAGAAATAAAAGAAAGAAAAAGAAGGTAAGCAAAATAAAAAGGGAAAGAGGAAACAAAGGAAGGAAGGAAGGAAGGA